>JBBPBX010069745.1:0-18773 GCA_038048925.1 Garcialebias charrua
TCAAACTGTACTGTAAAGGCAGATGTGGTGTAAGCTGTTTAAACGTGAAATTCAGCACTGAAAATGTCATGTAAAAATAAGAAAAGTCGTGTCAGACCGTGTTAAAGGTCAAAGCACACGTGGAGAAGGAGTTGTCCAGCTGTTTGACAGCTCTTTTCAAGTGTCACAGCTGTTTTCAAACTGTACTGTAAAGGCAGATGTGGTGTAAGCTGTTTAAACGTGAAATTCAGCACTGAAAATGTCATGTAAAAATAAGAAAAGTCGTGTCAGACCGTGTTAAAGGTCAAAGCACACGTGGAGAAGGAGTTGTCCAGCTGTTTGACAGCTCTTTTCAAGTGTCACAGCTGTTTTCAAACTGTACTGTAAAGGCAGATGTGGTGTAAGCTGTTTAAACGTGAAATTCAGCACTGAAAATGTCATGTAAAAATAAGAAAAGTCGTGTCAGACCGTGTTAAAGGTCAAAGCACACGTGGAGAAGGAGTTGTCCAGCTGTTTGACAGCTCTTTTCAAGTGTCACAGCTGTTTTCAAACTGTACTGTAAAGGCAGATGTGGTGTAAGCTGTTTAAACGTGAAATTCAGCACTGAAAATGTCATGTAAAAATAAGAAAAGTCGTGTCAGACCGTGTTAAAGGTCAAAGCACACGTGGAGAAGGAGTTGTCCAGCTGTTTGACAGCTCTTTTCAAGTGTCACAGCTGTTTTCAAACTGTACTGTAAAGGCAGATGTGGTGTAAGCTGTTTAAACGTGAAATTCAGCACTGAAAATGTTAATGTTTCACTAACCTTGGATTTTGATGTTGTGCAAATTGGCTCTTTGGCGGAATCTGTTAAACCACCCACGTGATGCGGTGAAGTCGGGCACCTCCGCGCCCTCCCCCATGCGTCGCTTCAGATCCTCGTAGGTTTTCCTGGCCTTCTCCTGAATTATCATGAGACTTATAGGAATGTGGCGTTGGTTGCAGTCTTCGATCCAAAGGACTAAAAGTCGTTCATGAAAAGACAGGTGTGTGACAACATGAGCTGTACTGTACACAAACATTTAAAAAAATTAAATTACAAAAAAAGTGTTATTACTCAAAAGACGCTCAACGTCTGTGATTATTCCCGTGCGCTGCTTCGTGATGACCGTCGACTTCATCGGGGCACTGCCTCTCACACTGGCCAAAATGCGGGCACGGTCAGCCTTAATCGTGCTGACTGTGGAACTGACCTAAAATACAGCAAATAACATTTTATTAACTAACAGACGCTTCCTTGCGTTATTATACCCGTGCTGCTTCGTTATAACGGTGCACTTAATCGACGCACTAGCCTAACATGCGCTCACGGTGCGCCTTCATGGAGCTGCGCTCACGGTGCGCCTTCATGGAGCTCACGGTTTAACTCACCATATTGTGCACCTTGCAGATGGACGACGTCGACTCTCCTCTGTCCGCTCGTCGGATAATGTCCAATTTCTGCTCCAGCGTTATGGCCTTTCGCTTCTTAGGTGCGCTTGCACTCGCAGAAGACGCTCCAGAACGCCTCGATGCCATGCTAATGTTGAAGCTAACAAGATGCTAACAGATGCTAACAAATGCTAATTTCTTTCGCTCGCTCGATGTTTACTCAACTCGCCAAACTGTAAACCCACGCGGGTGCGTTCGCGCCGTTCGCTTATAAGGTACCTGGTGAAATCACTCCGCCTTTGTTTATTGGGGGTGGGGGTACAGAAAATAGTGCTCATGTAACCTTCCGCCACTGTAATTTTCCATTTGTCACGCGATAGACACGTACCCTCCCTCACACCCCGCCCCCCTCCGCGCGCTCTATGTGCAGTCAAAGTCCAGTGCAACTGTCTAGTCCAGGTGCATTGTACAAATCGCCCATCCCCCACCCGAAACCAATCCCCTCCCCCACCCGAAACCACCCTCCACCTCCTGTCCCACACTCCCCTTCGAAACAAGAAATTCAGCAGGCAGGACGAACACGCGGTTACCGCATTTCACTGTCGTATGGTCGCAACCAGCTCGTATATCGGAACAATGCTTTCAAACGTGAAAATCTCGTAAGCCCGGAACCGAGCGCTCGTAAATCGATCGTTTGGTTATATTGAACTCTCGTAAAGTCGAACGCTCGTAGGTAAGAGCGCTCGTAAGTCGGGGACTACCTGTATATATATATATATATATATATATATATATATATATATATATATTCCTACTTTGCGGTTATTCAATATATGGACTGAAAACAGAAACCTCCACGATAAACGAGGGACTACTGTATTTGGATCATATTTAAATAAACTTGTTTCTGTAAATATTACAAATGAAAGTAATGAATGAGACGTGCTTTCTGCCTTATGAGCTTAATTCTTTCTTCTCATTCGCTGTTCATTTATCTGATAGCAAAAATAAGTTAAAGGTCAAATAAAAAGAAGCGGTTTCATTTATATTTTTAAAAACTAATAAAAGGACATTTTCCTGTAAGCCTCTTTTTTTCTGCCAAGCCAAACCAATCTGCTGGGTTCAATTTAGAAACCGTTCATCACAACAGTTCTGCCAGTTTGTTCAAATACGAGCACAACAGGCTAAAAACGGTCACGCTGAGTGGTGTGAGTAAGGCCGCATTTAAATATTTAACACCAACAAGGTTAGGCAGGAGAATTTATGAAACCGCTGAAAACATCTGAATACATGAATTTATTGTAGGCCTATCCCAAGCAGGTGTTTGATATCTTCTTTTTCTTCCTCACAACCCAACAGAAGCAAACACCTGGAGGATCTCCATGTTTTTCTGCAGACATCAATGAATTCAACCAGTTATATTAATAAACCGATTTCACCTGAATCAATAAACATCCTTTCTCGATTCCATCAATCTGGTTTGATCCCCCACCCCACCCCACCCCGGCCTGTGTGCTCATGCACACTGTCGCAGAGCTTGGATGGTCTGCAAAGGACTTCATGTACGACCACATCCATAAATATTGAAACAAGCTGCCTTTCTCCAGATCTCAGAATACCGAGCTAATATTGACATGGCGGTGAACAGGGTGGACAGTTGCATCCCATACCTGAGCTCAGACACACTCACCCCCCCCCCCCACACCCCAACCTCCACCAGCTGTGCACTGAGCTCTCTCTGTTCACACCAGGGAAGTCCTGGAAAAAATAATCAAAGTCAACTTGACAAGGAGCCCGCTTCAGTCACATGAGCGGGATCACCGACACATGAATATGGAAGAGTTTGGAACAACACACCAACGAGGACGAGGAGGGAATCAGAGCCAGAGTGAAAACACTGCTGCAGGGGGAGTGTGAATGGAGTCTTCATTCCTGAGAAGAAGGTGTGTGTGTATTTGTGCAGGGGGGGGAAAGAAAAAAATGTTGCACTGCAAATGAAGTTTTTATGCAGGAGTGAATTTGCGTGTTGACTCTGTTCTTCCTGTGCCAGCTATAACAGCCCAGCAGCCAGCTCGCAGGAAGACAGAGATTCATTTAAACCCAAATACTGCTCTTACATAACCACGAGTTCTGTTCACCCCCAGAGCCCTCTATCCATGCCAACACACCCCACCTTCATCCCCATCGTTGTCGCCCTCCCCACGCCTTGTGGCAGAGTCCACCCATCATCATCCTCCTCTCCTCCCTTGTTCCCCGACCAAAAGACGGCCTCGGTCTCCCCTCAGCTTTCATCTTCTCCCTCGGTCCCCGCCACCTCCTTCTCCCCCTCATCAAATGGTTTCTCCTTATATCATCTGAGCTGTTTCACTGCACGACGGCGAACAGGGAGCGGAGTCTCAGCTTGAACTATTGAGAGAAAACTGACTGTAGTCTAAGGGAAATGCTTTCAGCTCGTTCAGAGGCTGAGATTCATGGAGGGATTTGGTTTCCACATGCCCCCGAAGCTGACTTGCATACTAAGAATAAACAGAGCGGAAACTGCATTAAGTGTGTGAACACAGCAGATGGCAACACAGATTAAAGCTTTGGGATCGTTGATTCTTGTGGATGCCTCTATTGCTGCCTAAACCATCAGATTAGAAACTGGCACATAACCCAACCCCCTGTTCCCCAATGGAGGGACGGATGGAAAACAACACCCAGACTGATTCTTTCTGAACATGTGGTCCTTGCACGCAACAAAACAACGCCACTTGTGGGTGTCAGGCCTGATTTGGGTGCTGCCAAGAGTTCTGCATCTTTTTAATTGCTCCTTTTTGTTTTGATTTTTACAACTTTCGATCATTTCATTCTGGTTCTTGTCAGTTTCTAGTCACAGCTGGATTCAGGAGGAGTTACGTTGCCTTGTGCCACACACTTGATCAGCCCTGACCTGCGATGTGGTACCTCAGAGGACACACTGTGGTGTCTTTGTAGGCGGCAAATACTTTGAGTACAGTCAACAGTTTGTTTGCTTCAGAGGGTTCCTGAGTGGAATGATACAGAACCTCCAAGTGGATGCCATTATAAATCCACTAAAGGAGGTTTCAAACATAAAATAATGCATTTACAAAGTAGAATACCGGAATAATCTTTGTGAATGGGCTCTGGGTAGTTTTTGGTTCATGTTCCTTAAAGGAGCTGTATGTAACTTTTCTAAAAATAAAAAAAACCGTATTTCTTCACTCTGTCACTACCTCCTGACATACTGATTTTAGACAAGTAATCTCTGAAAAAAAAAACTATTGTCCCCTTACTTTTCTAAAAGCATTTCTAAAAAGCCACAGTGACCCGCCGTTAACCAGCCAATAAAAACAGAGTTTTAACCAGCCAATAAAAACAGAGCTTCTCACTTCTCACCCCCTAACCCACGCCCCCGCCTGTCCCAGCCCGCAGCGGCTGCGCACCTTCTCGTTCAAAGGATTGCAAAGCGATGCAAAACTGTTTTGTATGTGACACAAATGTATTAAATTCCCCTTCTTCATCCCTGATCTGGACTTTTCTTTTGTTTTTTTGCCAAAAGTCAAGTGACTGCTTCCTCCTCGCTGAGTCCATGACAGAAATCATAAGGAAATGAATGAATTTGTCACGAGCGAATTAAACTCGGGTTCAACGTGGCTGCGCGAGGCTCAGCAGATTTCATGGTGTTCTGGTGTGCTGGACCAGCGCTCATGTTTTTATTTTATTTTTTAGAACGTTTTATTAACATATAAACACAGAAATTCACAGCTGCTGCGACAGGACATGAAGGGAAGGTGGAGCAAAGGAAGCTGCTGCTGAGCGAGGGGGAACAGAGCCATATATGGCTCTGAGGGGGAGGGACCAGAAACGTGTTTCTGTTCAAAATTTTCCTAAGTTCCAGCGTGTTCCAGAAATTACATACTGAACCTTTAAGGCTTTTACTTGCAAGCTTTAATGGTTTGGTGAAGTAAAATGTTCTGCACCATTATAAGTTTCTAGATGACTGCTTCAGGACTCCCAGCAGAACATTTAGTTATATTAAAATTCACTTATCTTTGTTTGCTTTTCCATGCAGGGTTTTCAGGGAGCCGGTAATAAATCTCCAGCGGCTCACTTTCCAAAACCTGGGGTACGCCCTGGGAAGGTCTCAAGTCCACCCGAGGGCCACATGGAGGCAAACTACTGTGTACTGCTTACACCTAGAGACAATATGTGGAGTTACCCAACATGCATTTTTGTGGTCTGTGGGAGGAAACCGGAGGACCCATAGAAAACTCATGCACGGGGAGAACATGCACAGAAAGGCTTGAGGCAGGAGTGTGTGTGTGTGTGTGTGTGTGTGTGTGTGTGTGTGTGTGTGTGTGTGTGTGTGTGTATGTGTGTATGTGTGTGTGTGTGTGTGTGTGTGTGTGTGTGTGTGTGTGTGTGTGTGTGTGTGTGTGTGTGTATGTGTGTGTGAATACAAGTACAGTACACTGCAGGATAAGATCGAACAAATGGTGCAGCAGATTTAAAAATACACGTTGTGGAATTTGTTCCTTTAGTTTAGTCAACTGGTTCGTAAAGTCAACTAATGAATTTGTAGGCAAAGATTTACTTATCTGCTTCATTTTGTTGGATGACAACAATACATGTAGATGGTTGTCTGGGTTCAGTGAAGCTGGAAAAGTTGGACTGAAGCCCCCTGTAAAGATCATCAGTCCTTCCACTCCCAGTGCCTTCCACACTAGACTGATGCTGAACAATACCCTACAAACTCATTTTAATGAAAACATGTCCGAGCTGGATTTTCTCACAGAACAATCCTGTATACATGAGGTGCGTGTGGCATGGACTACACTGCATCACAGACTACAAGAGAAGGAACAGGTCTGTGGAGAGGTCTAGAGCATAATTTCCAGACAAGCTCAACACCTTCTATGCCCAGTTTGATGCAACAACACCACACACGACACCAGACCACATGTAGACAGTGAGGATGCCACACACTGTTAGACACTGCTACAGTGAGACGGGTGTTCAAGAAGGTAAACCCTCGCAAGGCACCGGGATCGGATGGCATCCCAGGACGGGTTCTGAGGGTGTGGGATGACCAACTCACCAAACTGTTTACCAACATCTTTAACCCTTCTCTGATCTGTCCCACCTGTTCCCACCATCTTTAAGACCTCCACTGTTGTCCCCATCCCAAAGACCTCTGCAGCATCCTGCCTTAATGACTTTTGGCCCATTGCACTCGCATCTGTCATCATGAAGTGCTTTGAGCACACCCTGGACCCCCTACAGTTCACATACAGAGTAAACAGGTCTATCTAGATGATGCTATTGCTTTAGCAGTTCACACCTCCCTCAGCCATCTGGAGAAGGTAAACACCTATGTGAGAATGCTCTTCATTGACTACAGCTCAGCATTCAACTCCATAATCCCCTCCAAACTGGGCTCCAATCTGACCACACTGGGCACTGGAGAAGTCCAGCTGCTGCTGGATATTGGACTTCCTCACCAACAGACCACCGGCAGTGAGAATTGGCAGTCACCTCTCCTCCACACTAGTCCTCAGCACTGGCACACCTCAGGGCTGTGTCCTCAGTCCACTCCTGTACTCTCCATTTACACGACCTGTACTCTCCATTTACACGACTGTACCGCCAAGCACAACGCTAACGTCATCCTCAAGTATGCTGATGACACCACCATCTTGGGCTTCATCACCATCACAATGAGAGTGCCTACAGAGATGAGGTGAAATCACTGACAGCAAACCCATGGAAATTATAGTAGACTTCAGGAAACAACATGGAGGCCAGCACTCTACCATCTACATACAGTACTGGTAAACAACGCTGATGTGGAGCAAGTCAGCAGCTTCAAGTTCCTCAGCATTCACATTACTGAGGATCTGTCCTGGACTTTACATACAGACACTGTGGTCAAGAAAGCCCGACAAAGACTCTACTTTCTAAGAAAACTAAAGAAGTTTGGTACAAACACCAGCATCCTCACTAACTTTTATAGGTGCACCATTGAGAGCCTGCTGACAGGCTGCATCACAGGGTGGTACAGGAACTACTCAGAGCCGGAAAGCACTATAGAGGGTGGTGCAAAGAGCAGAGGACATCACTGGTAGCAGTCTCCACACCATCCAGGACATCTACCACAGCTGATGTCTGTAAAGCACGCAGCATCATTAAGGACCACACCCACCCAGCATAAGGATTCTTCCATACCCTCAGGCAGACGATAGAGTCTGTCATGGCGCACAAAAATACTAAAGGACAGTTATTATCCACAAGCTGTCAGATTACTGAACTCTCAATAAATACCACTGAACAACTGGCAGTACCGTTGCACCGAGCCACATCTGTAACAACTAATATGACTAATATTAGCTGCAACAGCTAATATGTTTGTTGCTGCTGCACTACATTCATTCAAGTTTATCTGATCAAGGACAGCACGATAAACAATGTTACTTGATAAAAACAACGCAACCGTTGTTTTGTATAAAGGTTTTCTAGCCACAGGCTAATTTTCAAACCTGGTCCTTGGTTGAACTTTTTTATAAAAACAGCTAAAATAAAATAACATTTTAATTAAAATTAAAACCGTTCTCACACACACATGCCATGCACATGTGACTGTATCATGTACTGTATGTCATAAATTTACCATCATAATTCAGTTTCAGTGTCACTTACTACCTGTGCAATAACCTGTCACAACCTGTGTAGTACATAGTTATATGTGCAATATACAGTACTTTGTATATCATGTGCATTTTAGCTTATATTACAGTACTATGTGAAATATTTATTTAAAAAAACTCATCCTACTTGTTATATTCTACCATGTTGTTTAATATTTCTCTTTGGGACTTTGTAAATATTACCTTTTCACTTTTTGGTACTTTATTTTTGTACCCTTATTGCATGCTTTAGCATTTCTTGTTTGTTCTTTGTTTTTTTAGTGAGTCAAATAAGTTCTTCACATTGTCACAGATTCTGTTCATAACTTTTATGGACAGAATTTCTCGGTGCAGCCAGCTGGCGGAGAGTTTCCGGTTCTGTGGCCTCAGGATTCCATCTCTGCTCTTTGCAGATGATGCGGTCCTGTTGGCGTCATCGTGCTGTGATCTTCAGCTCTCAATGGAGTGGTTCGCAGCCGAGTGTGAAGCGGCTGGGATGAGAATCAGCACCTCCAAATCTGAGGCCATGGTCCTCAACCGGAAAAGAGTGGATTGCTCTCTCCAGATCAAGGGTGAGGTTCTACCTCAAGTGGAGGAGTTCACTTATCTCTGAGTTTTGTTCAGGAGTGAGGGGCAAATGGAGCATGAGATTGACAGACAGATTGCTGCAGCGTCTGCAGTATTGCAGACTCCGTACTGGTCTGTTGTGGTGAAAAGAGATCGGAGCTGTATGGCAAAACTCTCTGTTTACTGGTCAGTCTACGTTCCTACCCTCACCAATGGTCATGAGCTCTGGGTAGTGAGAAAGAATGAAATTGTGGATACAGGCGGTTGAAATGAGTTTCCTCTGCAGGGTAGCTGGACTCTCCCTTAGAGACGGGGTAAGAAGTTCTGTTATCCAGGAGAGACTGAGTAGAACCTCTGCACCTCCACATCGAGAGGAGCCAGTTGAGGTAGTTCAGGCATCTGATAAGAATGCCCCCTGGGCGCCGCCCTAGGGAGGTTGCGTCAGGCATGTCCGACTGGGAGGAGACCCCGGGTAAGACCCAGGACATGCTGGAGAGACGAGTCTCTCAGTTGGCCTGACGAGTGGTCTTGATTAGAACAAAAGTTTATATTCTGATTACATTTTCTGTCTTGAACATTTGTGGAGTTACCACGATGGACAACTTTCTGTGCAGCATCATGGACGGATGGGGACAATCTAGGGGACAAAGGGTTTGACATATCTGCTACTTGGTTGTCAAGTTGAGCATGGACACAACTTTAAATAAAGTTTTAAATAAAATGTGATGAAACCGTTTAACCTTCAGATGGGGTCAACATCTTTATCTCTTTTTTCGTTGATCATCTTATAAGGCCATCTGATAGTTCCGATTAAATGTATTCATGCATTTCTCATAAAGTGTGGAGAAAAAAAATTTAAAACTACTTTTATGATCTGCAACAAAAACAGTACTTGTTAAAGATGACAAATAAATCAGCCAGATTTGATTTAAAGTAAAGGCAAAAGCATAAAAATGATCTGAGCAATAAAGGTTTATTGGGGGGTGGGGTGGGGGGGTATCATGTGGCTCAACAGAGCCTTGTGTTAACATTTCCACTGAGAACATCCAAATACACAAAGAAAGTATAGAAAATTCAACACCTATTCTAT
This sequence comes from Garcialebias charrua, assembly GCA_038048925.1. Lineage (NCBI taxonomy): Eukaryota > Metazoa > Chordata > Actinopteri > Cyprinodontiformes > Rivulidae > Garcialebias > Garcialebias charrua. Next base: position 9,731 of record JBBPBX010069745.1, read on the forward strand.
TTACAAATAATTAACACACAGAATGAACTCAAAACTGTATGGGAGAGAAATCACAGTGAAAGTGGCTGTGAATCTCTCGTGGACTGTCATACTCCAGTTTAACACAAGGGGGCGCTGCGAGGCTTTCTTTAGCCGGGGAGGACAGCAGCGATGAAGCCTTGTTCGGAGTGGTCTCTGCTCTGACACTGGGGGTGCGCAGAGTGGACGCAGCTGGGAGGACGGTGGAAGTGGTGCTGGTCTCCGTGTGTGTCCGAGCGTGCGACGAGTGCTGCAAGTTCACGTAGGACGACCCACGATCGCCCTGCAGGACAAACGAAGGTGGAGGAAGGCTGGAGGTGGAGGGCGCCTGGTGGTCTCGAGAAGACCCCAAGCTGGCAGAGAAGGTGGAAGGAGCACGCTGGTGCACGGCGGTCTGACCGTACAAGTTGCCCCATGGGTATGATGGGTACACTGGCAACCCACCTGTTTGAAAACACACAAGAAGGACACGCACAGTAATTACCTGTGCTTTGGTGACAAACGTCCTCGTTGGTTTTCCAGGACACACAGTAACCTTACATCTTGCATGAAGCTGCAGTGACATCAACATCCACGTGTTTGTTAATTTGGTTTGGTAGAAACCTGTGCACGGATCAAACCAGTGTAGATTTGTTAATAACTGAACAAGTTTGAGTTAGTGGTTTTGTGCCAGACGCTCAGACGACTTCAAAGCACATGAGTGTGCGTCAGTGTGCTACTTCAAAACCCTGCTGTTCACGCCTACAGGAGATGAGCCTCTCTGACCAATCGGCAGTCCACGCCGTTTCCACGTCATCGTACAGCTTGGCTCGCCTGAATCAACATAATGCAGCACCAAAAAGTGGAGAAGTGCCAAAAAAATGACTGCCCATGGTCTTCAAGGTTCTCATCGTCTGCATCCCGTAATGACTCCCCCCATCATCTCCGTGAGGTTTTACGTCTCTCGTTAAGCCCAGCAGCTGTTGCTGGTCCGACGCCACAGCTGTCGTCCTCTTCCTCCACTCCAGCCACACACTTTATACTCATTGGTAATTTATGCACAATCAGCATGCAACCTTTTTTTTTTTTTTTTGTGCAAACCAAATATTTAATCAAGGATTTTTCACATCTGGTTTGAAGTTTGAAGAAATCACAATCTGAGAAGGATGTCACCTGCCACCTCCCACACCGGATTTTAAATTCAGACGTACGTTTAGAAATGAGTTGCAGCCGTTTTGGTTAAATCTTATAAAAAGTGAGTGAATTCAACGTCAAATCTTGTGCGATGAGTTAAGAGCTCGAGCGTGTCATGTATCAATCTCAGCTACTAACACCAAATAGTAGCTCAATATTCACTGCCTTAAATTTTCATGTTTGCTAAAATCTAGTGTTTTGCTAAAAGTGGTGGCCATTTTGGATTGTTAATCAGTTATAGATGTAAATTAAATGACAGCTTTCTCAAGTTTAAAAATCATTGCCCACCCTTTTGAAATTAGTTGATAAGGATCTTTGCCCAGTTTGTGTTTCATGGTCAACTTCAGTGGATTTATGAGTTACTTCTCTATTAAATTATCACTCTTACATTCACATCACTTTGTTTTAATCAACCTAAACTTATCAAGTGTGAAGTAAAATTTATTAAACGGTACGCATATGTATATTGTATACTACAAATATAAATAAAACTGATTAGGTTGTATTTCCTAAAATTGATAAAACTGTATTAAGAGGGGAAAGGGTCATAAAAAGGGCAGGGTTTGCCAAACCCCCTAAAACGATCCTGTTGGATCTTAAATATACCGTACAGAAAAAAAAAGTTTTAAAATAAATGCTTAATGTGAATTTGATATCTGCAACCCATTTAGTAAAAAAGTGGTGTGTGTTTGCTTTTGCTATCTTTTATCAACATTTGATAAGCGAAGAATCACTTGCTGACAGTTAATTTTTGACATTCCTTACTGATTTTTTAATTATTAGCTATTTAACAGATTAACTATTTTGTGTCATAATTAATAAACTCGTGCAGGTTGTCGCTCCATGTGTTGCGTTAAAACCTACTAAAGAACCGGTCACGTACAGCCACGAGCACCAATGACGTCATAGCGTTAAATTCTGAATGATGAGTTCAGTTTGATGAACTCTGCAGTGATTTTCACTTCAGAATTACAGACTTTTAACGTAGCTTGAACTTGAACCTGAAGATAAAAAGTATTTAAACTTATTTCTGATTTGTGTATATTAAAAAAGTCATTTTCTATATTTTTATTGTCCTAAATGAGAATAAATTGCTGGTATTGGATAAAGTTTCTGTTGTTTCAGTCATTCTCACTGAATATTGTCGGTGAAATCTAATTGGGTCCCAGTGACTCACCGTTGTGACCGGCTGACTGCAGCAGGATTTGTCCGGCACGCTGAGATGGGAAGTACGTTTGACCCCCCGTGGAGTACGTCACCACTCCGGATGAGTTTCCTCCAGGGCCAAACGTCAGATAGGTGGTAGCGTTGGAGTCTGGAGGGTTGGGGGTGAGGTAGGGAGATGGAGTCAGGTAGGTCATGTGGGACAGAGATGGTTGCTGCTGGCCGGTGAGGTACGAGAGAGTGCTGCTCTGCTGACCGGACGTCTGGTAGTTGAGCTTCTCTGCAAAGTCAAAGAGCGAGCTGCAAACACAAAGAGGAATCCTCTCAAATTTACAGTGACAGGAACCAAGTTTACAATCTTAAATGTAAAAACCCATCAAATGGATTGATTTCTACCAAGAGTGAAAATATGTTCATTTTCAAACAGTTCCAGCACAATTTTAATATAAAATTTGACTTTTTACAAACTAAAAATGTCCTAAATTGTACATTTTGATGTCAAAGCATCTTTAAATGTATGCTAACTCAGTGTTTATACAATGTTGCAGTTATATTACCTGTGATCTTATGTAATATTTAATTTAGGATAGTTTTAGCTTTTTATTTTTCTTGGTTTTACAATACACCATGAGAGAATCATTTAAAAAAATAGCTACTACAGAAAGCAACATGTTTTCCCCTTAAATACTGCTGTTTTATTTCAACTTTTGAGAAAATATTAATTTATTTTTATCCAGATAAAATGTTTTTAACGTTACAAATCTCCATCCCCACAAAATGCAGATCACATAAAAGACAGATTAAAACATCAAACATGAGCCTGAATACAGTACAATTTTCTGCTAAATGGTTAAAAGTTGCATTTTTGTTGAAGACGTTACAATCTAAAAAAAAAATGTATTTTACAACAAAGGGTTGTCTGTTTTTTATTTCCATTAAGTGGTGACTTCAGTGGTGACTCGAGATTCAAAACTTGCCATGATCTTGCTCGTCTATCCATTATCTATAAAAGCCTGCATGTTGTAGCAACTTTTAAAGATGTTCATTTTATTTGTAGAAAGGCCTTATTTTTCCATTCATATCCAAACCTGAAAACGTATTAAAACAATCTAATACAAAGACTGCGTGGGGAACCCTGTTTAGATTTTCATCTAAATATTTTGCGCTCTATATTATATTCACAATTGTCGTCTGTGCTACATTTAAATGAAAAATAAAACAACCCTCTTGTTCCAAAATTTTTATGGTGAGCACTGCTGATCCTTTCTAAATTAATTTTTAGCCTTTATACAAAGTATTATCAGCAAAAACTTATTTTGTGTTTTGGGTAAATTGATCATTTTCGTAGCTTTAACGCAGATTTGTTATCTACTGATGATGGTTTTTGCCCTGTATTAATGAACAAGGAAATAAAACTGTGATAAAACCAACTTTAATTTGTTTGAATTAAATTACTAACAAATATGGACTTATTATTTCTGAAATGTTTCAGACCAACTGAGCCTCCAGCACTACCAACGCTGTGTGAGCCATCGTCATTTCACAGGATGCCTCTCCTCCTACGCTGTCCCCCTGTCAGCTGTCGTCCATGTTTGAGTAACTAGTGTTCGTATAACAGTTCACTGGGCTGACCTGGTGTCAGTCTGTAGAGACTGGGAGTCACAATGAGCCAAAGAGGAGCCACTCTCCAGAGCATCGAGGAAGAGCGGCGGGGTGTGGGCCGGGGTGTTGAGCAGAGGCGGGTTGGGGCTGATGGGGTTGTACGCCGGGGTAAAAAGGGGGAGGCTGGCTCGTCGCAGAGGGGGAGGGCTGTGCATGGGACGAGGATGAAACTCCAGGAAACTCCCCTGAGACGAGAGCTGATGCTGACCCACGTCTCTCCCTCTGCACCGACCTTGTAGACAAGAAGATCAAACTTCATAAAATACACCATGGTTGTTGTTTTTGGGGTAATGTCAACATGCAGACTGCAAGGCTGAACTTTATAGACTACAAACCGGATTCCAAAAAAGTTGGGACACTAAACAAATTGTGAATAAAAACCGAATGCAATGATGTGGAGGTGGCAAATGTTAATATTTTATTTGTAATAGAACATAGAAGACAGATCAAAAGTTTAATCTGAGTAAATGTAACATTTTAAAGGAAAAATATGTTGATTCAAAATTTCTCATTGTCAACAAATCCCAAAAAAGTTGGGACAAGTAGCAATACAGGTAGTCCCCGATTTACGAGCGCTCTGATCTACGAGGTTCCGGACTTACGAGCTGGCGAATTATTGGAAAAAACGCAAAAAATACTGAGTTTTCCTGTGTTTTTTCACCACAGTTCGTTAGCTAAACATGTGGACACACGTTTCCGATCATTTTTATGCACTCATAAGCAGTTTTTCGATGAAAAACGAGTGTTCGTAGTCGCGCTAGCAAAACCGTTCCAATTTACGAGCGAAATTCCGGACTTACGAGAAGCGTGGCGGCCGTTCCAAATTACGAGATTTCCGGTTTACGAGCGCCTCGTTGTAACAGATCTCGCTCGTAAATCGGGGACTACCTGTAAGTGGCTGGAAAAAGGAAATTGAGCATATAACGAACAGCTGGAAGACCAATTAACACTAATTAGGTCAATTGACAACATGATTGGGTATAAAAAGAGCTTCTCAGAGTGTCAGTGTCTCTCAGAAGCCAAGATGGTAAGAGGATCACCAATTCCACCATTGTTGCGCAGAAAGATAGTGCAGCAATACCAGAATGGTGTTACCCAGCGTAAAATAGCAAAGACTTTTAAGTTATCATCATCAACCGTGCATAACATCATCAAAAGATTCAGAGAATCTGGAACAATCTCTGTGCGTAAGGGTCAAGGCCGTAAAACTCTACTGGATGCTCGTGATCTCCGGGCCCTTAAACGTCACTGCACCTCAAACAGGAATGCCACTGTCAAGGAAATAACAGAATGGGCTCAGGAATACTTCCAGAAAGCATTGTCAGTGAACACAATCCACCGTGCCATCTGCCGTTGCCAGCTGAAACTCTACAGTGCAAAGAGGAAGCCATTTCTAAGCAAGCTCCACAAGCTCAGACGTTTGCACTGGGCCAGGGGTCATTTAAAATGGAGTGTGGCAAAATGGAAGACTGTTCTGTGTCAGATGAGTCATGATTTGAAGTTCTTTATGGAACACTGGGACGCCATGTCATCCGGACCAGAGAGGACAAGGATAGCCCAAGTTGTTATCAACGCTCCGTTCAGAAGCCTGCATCACTGATGGTATGGGGTTGCATGAGCGCTTGTGGCATGGGCAGCTTGCATGTCTGGAAAGGCACCATTAATGCAGAGAACTATGTTCAGGTTCTAGAACAACATATGCTCCATCTAGACGTCATCTCTTTCAGGGAAGACCCTGCATTTTTCAACAAGATAATGCCAGACCACATTCTGCAGCAATCACAACATCATGGCTACGTAGGAGAAGGATCTCGGGTACTGAAATGTCCAGCCTGCAGTCCAGATCTTTCACCTATAGAGAACATTTGGTGCATCATAAAGAGGAAGGTGCGACAAAGAAGGCCCAAGATGATTGAACAGTTAGAGGTCTGTATTAGACATGAATGGGAGAGCATTCCTATTTCTAAACTTGAGAAACTGGTCTCCTCTGTCCCCAGACGTCTATTAAGTGTTGTAAGAAGGGGGGATGCCACGCAGTGGTAAAAATGGACTTGTCCCAACTTTTTTGGGATTTGTTGACGCCATGAAATTTTGAAACAACACATTCTTCCCTTAAAATGATACATTCTCTCAATTTAAGAGATTCAAGAGATTCAAGAGCTTTTTATTAACATTGCACCAGTTTTCACCAATACAGCGTGATTATGTATGCACAGTCATCCTGAAGATGGAATGAGTAAACTTTTGATCTGTGATTTGTGTTTTATTCTGAATAAAATATTAGATGTTGACACCTCCACATCATTGCATTCAGGTTTTATTCACAATTTGTTTAGTGTCCCAACTTTTTTGGAATCCGGTTTGTACTTTAAAGGATCAATCTGCTTAACAAAAACAAGCTGGGTACAAAACATCACCAGAATCTACAGTCACAACATGTCATTTTACCACAACATTTCATGGAAGTATGCAAAGCAAGCCACAGTTTTCCAAAACAAAGCAACGGGAGCTGAAAATATCAGTTTTGTTTTCAGGACTTTACCCTCACTGCAGTCAGATGTGCCACACAAACACCAAACTGAGCTATGTTCTAAATAGGCCCTTTCACGATAACTAATTTTGTTGGGCGATTGTCTCAGAAATTATTGTGATAAACGACAATATCGTTTAAAATTTGACAAGAATTAGTAATTATTGTCAAATTTAAGAAGAAATTTTGGTTAATTTTTGTGTGTAGTACCCTTTTTTCACCACTGGATGGCTGTATAAGACTGTTTGAACCGAAGGATGGATAGTGAGGGAGCGAGCAGTGTCTCTCTTTAAGAAAAATGGGAGGGAGGCCCCTTAACATGGGCTGTCTCTCGTTCTCGTTTTTCGGTTCTCAAAATGTTGGATGCTCGGCGTGATTTGAGCTCTTTAGCATAGCATTTTTCACACAAAGCTTTTAATTTTTAAAAATCAGTTTAAGTTCTCAGCTTCTTTTTGCAGAGAGGAACAACTTTTTAGATGAAGGCACAGATTTCAACTGAGAATTTTGGAGCTTTGACAAGACTTTAAATGCAGCTATTCTCACAAAAAAAGGGGACAAAATACAAAAATTAACCTTTTTCTTAGACTAAGAATGTTTAATTATTCAGATAGTCATTTTTCTTTAACCAGCTGATCAGAAGATGATTAACCCAGAGCTGACAGGCATGTTTGTCCTTTTGTGACTCCAACAGTTCACACTTAAGGTGAAGGTGACATGTTTATGATACGAGCTTCGATCCAGATTACTGTTCATAAATCTTATGGAAAAGCACCAGACGTGTAATTTATTTGACATAAAATATTTAGTTAATGCTGGTTTACTGGAAACCAGTAAATTACAGAACGAATGTATAGATGTATCTTTTTGTGTATAAATGAAGCTCTCAGGACAGATGGTCCACCCTGCTACAAACTGCAAGTTATCTTCATGTTCAGCAGCAAAAATGAACAATTTGCACCTTTTAGAAGATAACCTGTTTCTTTATACTGTAAATCTTTAATGGTGATAATGTTTGGTTGGACTTCACAATATAAAGTGGTCTCACATTACAATTTAGTAAAAAAAAAAAAAGCCTTCATTTTTTTTTTTGTATTTCGCATTACAATGCCGTTAGCCCCTCAGCTGTAGACAGGAAGTGGTTTCCTGCTGCGTGATCATATACAGAAATAATCAAAGAGAAGTTAGTCTTCATTGTGCCTCAAGTCAAACCAGAGAGACAGATTAGGAATAAAACCAATGAATTACGACACATGGCATTGAGTTTTCTGCATTTTTACAACCCATCTTTACGAGTTTCAGCCGTGCACCTGGACTGTTGAGGGTGTCCAGCAGGCTGCTGAAGCAGGGTGGGGTCTGAGTGGGGAAAGAAGCTGCTGGGGCAGGGTGAGGCAGCGTCGCAGCAAAGTGACCGGAGAAAGCCAGCGGTCCATTCCTGATTCAAACATGGAAACACATTCAACAATAAGCTCAACCAAAATGACCTAAATAAAAAGGATTAGTGACACACCTGTAGCACGTGAGGGCGTTCACAGTGTTGTGATTCGGACTGCAGATACTCTGCGTGGATTCAGACTTTGCTGTGATGGACTGAACTTTCCTCCACTTCGCTCTGCGGTTCTGAAACCACACTTCGCTCTGCGGTTCTGAAACCACACCTGGTACAGAAACATGAGGAAATGAATGCTCTCGCACAGTGGTTCCCAACACCGGTCCTTGAGGAACACCATCCTTGATGTTTTAGTTGTTTACCTGCTCCAACACACCTGATTCAATGATATAATTACTTCCTCTCATTCTGAAGAAGTCGTTAATCACTCATTAATTAAAATCAGATGTCAGCTGGAAACAACCAAACCACACAGGATGGTGTTCCTCAAGGATCAGTGTTGGGAACCCCTGCTTTAGCACTGTCGTAAAAAAAATATATATATATACATCGCCGATTGCTTTTTAAACTTCCTCTTTCAGCTATCAAATATAGATTTTTATCAATATAAGTAAAATTGACTGCAGTATATCCATTTATAAGTTTTCTTCAAGGTGGGTTGACTGTGGCAGCCATTTTGATTCGGGCTGAGTCCAAAAGTAGACTAGAGGAATTGCTAATTCTGTGAAAATGCAGTGAGACTCCAGAGCGTTGAAGAAGCTGAGGTTAAAAAGACAAAATGTTCCCTTCAAGTGTCACTTTGGGCATATAAAAAAAATTAAAAATAAAAAGATTAAACTAGGCATTTTATTTTTTTTAAGCAATATTTCATGTGGCTCGTAAATATTTTGTGTCCGCAATCTTCCTACCACTGCTGGACTATGATGTTTATATGAATGTACCACCAGCTATCTGCACAACCATTGCTTATTCATTCATTCATTCAACCTTTATTTAGTCAGGTAAATCTTTTGAACCTCATGGGCTCATTTACGAAAGCGACCTGCTAAAACTAAAGAACAATGAACAGCAATGGTAGAATTTCCTTAAACAATAAACAAACAAACAAA
>JBBPBX010069746.1:0-18773 GCA_038048925.1 Garcialebias charrua
TTTTGTTTATTTGTTTATTTATATTTCCCTATTATTAAATCTTTCATGTATCTAAATAAAATAAACTAGACATATTGACCAAGGTTTGTGTAATAATGTATTTAATATTACATAATATTTGCATGTGTAGGGAAAAAATTGGCATGAATTATTTTCATACCACTAATAATAATACTATTTATGATGAAATAGTATTAAATATTTATTAGCATTGTAACATATGTCAGTTAATTTCACTGGAAATAAACATGTATTTATAAATAGATGTAAATATAATCTTATTGTGTATATTGCTAGTGCAATACAGTGTCTACATAACGTTATTTTCATGTGAACGTCCATCTTAAGTATACCATATTATAATAACATCTCTCACATTTATAACAAACCAAACCGTTTTAAAATCGGTTGAAAATTAAGCAAGTTATGGTTATTTTAATAGTAAATGCACCATTCACATTCATGTTAAGAGTGGGCGTTCTGTCTGTGCCAAGATGGCCGCCGTCTGACGATGTCGGTCTCCATTGGCCAACAGCGGGGATGTCTTATCTAGTGTATATATATCTGTGGTTGACTCAACATTCTTCTTCTTCTCCTCTCAGAGGTGATGTTGACTCAACATTCTTCTTCTTCTCCTCTCAGAGGTGAGTGTTGACTCAACATTCTTCTTCTTCTCCTCTCAGAGGTGAGTGTTGACTCAACATTCTTCTTCTTCTTCTCTCAGAGGTGAGTGTTGACTCAACATTCTTCTTCTTCTTCTCTCAGAGGTGAGTGTTGACTCAACATTCTTCTTCTTCTCCTCTCAGAGGTGATGTTGACTCAACATTCTTCTTCTTCTCCTCTCAGAGGTGAGTGTTGACTCAACATTCTTCTTCTTCTCCTCTCAGAGGTGAGTGTTGACTCAACATTCTTCTTCTTCTCCTCTCAGAGGTGAGTGTTGACTCAACATTCTTCTTCTTCTCCTCTCAGAGGTGAGTGTTGACTCAACATTCTTCTTCTTCTCCTCTCAGAGGTGAGTGTTGACTCAACATTCTTCTTCTTCTCCTCTCAGAGGTGAGTGTTGACTCAACATTCTTCTTCTTCTCCTCTCAGAGGTGAGTGTTGACTCAACATTCTTCTTCTTCTCCTCTCAGAGGTGAGTGTTGACTCAACATTCTTCTTCTTCTCCTCTCAGAGGTGAGTGTTGACTCAACATTCTTCTTCTTCTCCTCTCAGAGGTGAGTGTTGACTCAACATTCTTCTTCTTCTCCTCTCAGAGGTGAGTGTTGACTCAACATTCTTCTTCTTCTCCTCTCAGAGGTGAGTGTTGACTCAACATTCTTCTTCTTCTCCTCTCAGAGGTGAGTGTTGACTCAACATTCTTCTTCTTCTCCTCTCAGAGGTGAGTGTTGACTCAACATTCTTCTTCTTCTCCTCTCAGAGGTGATGTTGACTCAACATTCTTCTTCTTCTCCTCTCAGAGGTGAGTGTTGACTCAACATTCTTCTTCTTCTCCTCTCAGAGGTGAGTGTTGACTCAACATTCTTCTTCTTCTCCTCTCAGAGGTGATGTTGACTCAACATTCTTCTTCTTCTCCTCTCAGAGGTGAGTGTTGACTCAACATTCTTCTTCTTCTCCTCTCAGAGGTGAGTGTTGACTCAACATTCTTCTTCTTCTCCTCTCAGAGGTGAGTGTTGACTCAACATTCTTCTTCTTCTCCTCTCAGAGGTGAGTGTTGACTCAACATTCTTCTTCTTCTCCTCTCAGAGGTGAGTGTTGACTCAACGTTCTTCTTCTTCTCCTCTCAGAGGTGAGTGTTGACTCAACATTCTTCTTCTCCTCTCAGAGGTGAGTGATGACTCAACGTTCTTCTTCTTCTCCTCTCAGAGTCTCTGAGGGGCTTTTCTCTCTGTGGAGGGAACAAGAGGCAGAACTCACTGTGATGTCACGGGTCAAACATGCAGAGTTATTCAGAGCGAGCCGTGGAGGATCATACGAGCTGCAGACCTGTTGAAGCTGCTGTGATGCTCACAAAGGACATATTCCAATTTTGGAGGACGGGGATGTTTTTTTAATAAATATTTTATGTATAAAAATGTTTTTTTATTTATTTATCCTGTTTTCACTTTGACTTTATTAAATAATCTGTTAATTAAAGTTTACTCAGCAGAAAAATCATAAAAAGACTAAATTATTGGTTCTCAGCATCATTTCCCTCAAACATGTTTAAAGAAGAGCTGCAGCCTTTGGTTCAACTTTATTATAACCCTCAGATGTTCAAATCACAAAACAAGAATTACAATTTAAATCACTAAAATAAAATAATCTGTGTACAAGAAACAAATCCAAACATCTACATTGAACAATAAAAGTAGACACAATGAGTAAAAATACATCAAATGATGAGGGAACAAAAATAGATGTTTTTGTAGAATCTGGTTCATCATAGATTTAATTCAGTTCAGTTTATTTAAATAGCTCCAAGTCACAACAGAAGTCGTCTCAGGAACTGAACAGAAAGATTCATCTGAAAGTCCTGATGAACCTTTTATTAGAACCTGCAGAGATTTGAACAGCTGATCTGAAGCAAACATGCAGGTGTTCAACTGAACTGAGCACTCATGCTGTTTGATGGTCTCCTTCTCTGTGGAGGCCATCCATCATCCATCCATCCATCCATCCATCCATCCATCCATCCATCCATCCATCCATCCATCCATCTATCCATTATATCTATTTTATTTATGTGTTTGCAGATGTTCCTGCATGTGGTTTGTGAGTGTATCCAGCAGGTGTCAGCACTGAGCTGTAAATGAGCTCCAGAGCAGATGTTAAGGCAGATGTGAAGCAGCCACAGTTAGTTGTTGTGTGAACATGTTTCACACACAACACACAGGAGGTGTGGAGAGAGGAGAGCAACATCACAGCAACACGTTGCTGCTTTCAAAGCAACACTTGTGTTTGTGCTGCAACAACAACTATTAGTCATGACAGAAGATCAATGAAGTGTCTGAGCAGCTGCTGGACCATGTGACCCCGGGGTCAAACACCTGCAGCTCTTCATCTTCTTCTAGTGGCTCTTCATCACCTTTTCATTCATTTCACTTCTATTGATTTATTCACTTGATCTTGAAGGTCCAGGTGAAACTTTAACATCAAGTTCTCCAGATTTTTCAATCATTTGTCAACACAAACATGCGTCACAGCCACGTGCACATCCCTCACAGCCCAGTGCACGTTGGGGTCTCCTGCTGCTCCACAAAGGTCTGGACCATGTGAAGACCTTGTTGGAAAACAAAGGTCTGGACCATGTGAAGACCTTGTTGGAAAACAAAGGTCTGGACCATGTGAAGACCTTGTTGGAAAACAAAGGTCTGGACCATGTGAAGACCTTGTTGGAAAACAAAGGTCTGGACCATGTGAAGACCTTGTTGGAAAACAAAGGTCTGGACCATGTGAAGACCTTGTTGGAAAACAAAGGTCTGGACCATGTGAAGACCTTGTTGGAAAACAAAGGTCTGGACCATGTGAAGACCTTGTTGGAAAACAAAGGTCTGGACCATGTGAAGACCTTGTTGTAAAACAAAGGTCTGGACCATGTGAAGACCTTGTTGGAAAGCAAAGGTCTGGACCATGTGAAGACCTTGTTGGAAAACAAAGGTCTGGACCATGTGAAGACCTTGTTGGAAAGCAAAGGTCTGGACCATGTGAAGACCTTGTTGGAAAGCAAAGGTCTGGACCATGTGAAGACCTTGTTGTAAAACAAAGGTCTGGACCATGTGAAGACCTTGTTGTAAAGCAAAGGTCTGGACCATGTGAAGACCTTGTTGTAAAACAAAGGTCTGGACCATGTGAAGACCTTGTTGGAAAGCAAAGGTCTGGACCATGTGAAGACCTTGTTGGAAAGCAAAGGTCTGGACCATGTGAAGACCTTGTTGGAAAACAAAGGTCTGGACCATGTGAAGACCTTGTTGTAAAGCAAAGGTCTGGACCATGTGAAGACCTTGTTGTAAAACAAAGGTCTGGACCATGTGAAGACCTTGTTGGAAAGCAAAGGTCTGGACCATGTGAAGACCTTGTTGGAAAACAAAGGTCTGGACCATGTGAAGACCTTGTTGTAAAACAAAGGTCTGGACCATGTGAAGACCTTGTTGTAAAGCAAAGGTCTGGACCATGTGAAGACCTTGTTGTAAAACAAAGGTCTGGACCATGTGAAGACCTTGTTGTAAAGCAAAGGTCTGGACCATGTGAAGACCTTGTTGTAAAACAAAGGTCTGGACCATGTGAAGACCTTGTTGGAAAGCAAAGGTCTGGACCATGTGAAGACCTTGTTGGAAAACAAAGGTCTGGACCATGTGAAGACCTTGTTGGAAAACAAAGGTCTGGACCATGTGAAGACCTTGTTGGAAAACAAAGGTCTGGACCATGTGAAGACCTTGTTGGAAAACAAAGGTCTGGACCATGTGAAGACCTTGTTGGAAAACAAAGGTCTGGACCATGTGAAGACCTTGTTGGAAAACAAAGGTCTGGACCATGTGAAGACCTTGTTGGAAAACAAAGGTCTGGACCATGTGAAGACCTTGTTGGAAAACAAAGGTCTGGACCATGTGAAGACCTTGTTGGAAAACAAAGGTCTGGACCATGTGAAGACCTTGTTGGAAAACAAAGGTCTGGACCATGTGAAGACCTTGTTGGAAAACAAAGGTCTGGACCATGTGAAGACCTTGTTGGAAAACAAAGGTCTGGACCATGTGAAGACCTTGTTGGAAAACAAAGGTCTGGACCATGTGAAGACCTTGTTGGAAAACAAAGGTCTGGACCATGTGAAGACCTTGTTGGAAAGCAAAGGTCTGGACCATGTGAAGACCTTGTTGGAAAACAAAGGTCTGGACCATGTGAAGACCTTGTTGGAAAGCAAAGGTCTGGACCATGTGAAGACCTTGTTGGAAAACAAAGGTCTGGACCATGTGAAGACCTTGTTGGAAAACAAAGGTCTGGACCATGTGAAGACCTTGTTGGAAAGCAAAGGTCTGGACCATGTGAAGACCTTGTTGGAAAACAAAGGTCTGGACCATGTGAAGACCTTGTTGGAAAACAAAGGTCTGGACCATGTGAAGACCTTGTTGGAAAACAAAGGTCTGGACCATGTGAAGACCTTGTTGGAAAACAAAGGTCTGGACCATGTGAAGACCTTGTTGGAAAACAAAGGTCTGGACCATGTGAAGACCTTGTTGGAACTTTTTTTTAAACTGTCATCTAAAGGTTCATTTCTGGTTGATTTATGGAACATTTGAACACATGTAAACTAAGAATTTGGACTTGTAGCTGGACACCAGCAATTTGATGTAAATTGATGGAAGATTCTCAAAATTAGGTCTCAAATTAAAATTAAGATGTTTTGTTCTATTGAAAATAAATCAGTGCATTCCACTCAAATTATTACAAGGAGGTCAAACTATTCCACAATCACAAGCTTTATTGTAATCAAAAGTAAAATAAAATAAAGAAATACAGCAAAATAAAACAAAAGCTTTTCATCAAGTATGAAATTTGATAATAAACTTTCAACATTGATTAAACCAAACAGCTTGTTGTAAAATGATTGGAAACATGATTGAATTATCAAATAAATATTTTGAACAGTAGAAGTTTTGGGTGAATTTGTCATTTTAGGAGATGAACTAAATGAAGATGATGCTCATTTAAAACTTGTCAAATCTTCTCTGAAAAAATCAAACATCTTATTCTGCTGCTGACTCTTGTTTGGTGTCGTTTATTGGATTCAACAAACAAATCTTAAGAAACAAAACATATTGACAACATGTTTTACCCATTGAACAAACTGGAGCCTCAGAAGCATGTGGAAGAACCATACACAGCCACAACAGCCTGGCACCTCTTCATGCTGCTCACCAGTTTGGCCACACACTACTGTGGGATGGCATCTCATTCTCTACCAACATTTGTTGCAAGTAGGTTTGGGCATCATTTGAATTTGAGCGATTCCGGTTCCGATTCTTCGTTTCGATTCCGGTTCCTTTCGATTCCCAATTCCGATTCTTTTTGTAGGCGGGGTAAAAAAAAAAAGACATGTCAATCCAATTCAGTTCAGTTTATTTATACTGTATAGTGCCAAGTCACAACAGAAGTTGTCTCAGGGCACTGAACAGAAACAATCAAATATAAAACTAATAACCTGATGCATGCTCAATAATCCAGGTAGAAAAATCTAAAAAAGCTAAGTCTGGTCCTCTGGACATTCAAAAAACAAAACAAAACAAAAAAAATTGTAGAAACGTTTCGTCTTTCATCCGAAAGACTTCCTCAGTCTGAGCTGCTGTATTCAGCTCAGTCTTATAAATAGCACCCTCTCACAGTGGATCAACCAGTTGGCTGATGACAGCCGAAACCAGCTGCTCACATGATCAAGGAGGACCATCAGCCTAACGATGGATCGTTAGCACCCTGATGGTTGTTTGCTATTCACAGAGGGCTGAGTGATACTAGCAATAACAGCATTGTAAGTGGGGGACAGTTGAACCCGGAGGCCTCCACCTCTGTTTAATGATGGACAGTTTCTTTTCACAAAGATGGCCTCCTTTACTCCTCTCTCAAACCATCGTTCCTCTCTATCAAGGATGTGAACATCTTCATCCCTGAAAGAGTGACCTCTGACCTGGAGATGAGTGTAGACCACAGAGTCCTGACCTGATGATGTTGATCTTCTGTGCTGGGCCATCCTTTTGGCAAGTGGCTGTTTATCCATCCATCCATCCATTTTCGTCCGCTTATCCGCTTACAGTGCAGTACCACTTCCAGAGGAGTACACCGACCCAAGAAGAAGAAGAAGACCGTTTGCAGCTCATGTGGACGAAAAAAAGCTCCTCTGCTTGGACTGACTCTGTCGGCCTCCTGGGCTGGATGTAGCTTCTGTTAGCTCTGTTTGTTTGCTGTTTGTCAGCAAGATAAGTCAAGAACCACTCAGCGAATTTTTCTGAAACTTACAGAATGGAATGGAATCACAATGTGGACGATTACAAGTGAGTACCTTTATTAGATGTTTGAGATTAAAAAAAACGATATTTTTGTAGCATTTAGCTTCTGGTGTTAGCTTCTGTTATAAATAGCTTCGAAACCATCCATCCATCCATCCATCCATCATCCATTTTCTTCCGCTTATCCGGGGTCGGGTCGCGGGGGTAGCAGCCTAAGTAGGGAGGCCCAGACTTCCCTCTCCCCAGCCACTTGGAGCAGCTCCTCCGGGGGAATCCCAAGGCGTTCCCAGGCCAGCCGAGAAACATAGTCCCTCCAGCGTGTCCTGGGTCTTCCTCTGGGTCTCCTCCCGGTGGGACATGCCCGGAACACCTCACCAGGGAGGCGTCCAGGAGGCATCCTAACCAGATGCCCGAGCCACCTCAACTGGCTCCTCTCGATGTGGAGAAGCAGCGGCTCTACTCCGAGTCCCTCCCGGATGACTGAGCTTCTCACCCTATCTCTAAGGGAGAGTCCAGACACCCTGCGGAGAAAACTCATTTCAGCCGCTTGTATCCGAGATCTTGTTCTTTCGGTCATAACCCAAAGCTCATGACCATAGATGAGGGTGGGAACGTAGATCGATCGGTAAATTGAGAGCTTTGCCTTTTCGACTCAGCTCTCTCTTCACCACGACAGACCGGTACAGCGCCCGCTTCACTGCGGACACTGCACCTATCCGCCTATCGATCTCACACTCCAGTTTTCCCTCATTCGTGAACAAGACCCCGAGATACTTAAACTCCTCCACTTGAGGCTGTTTAGTTTCCCCGATGTAAGACTGATCACAGCCCTCCTGACACTGAACAGCATACACAATATTACTCTGTTTGTGCCGGGGGACTGGATCTTTGGGATGAACCAGTCTTTGTCGTAATGTATTTTGTGGTTTAAAAGCCACTGGGACGTTGTGTTTAGAGAATAAACGTCTTATTTTGTCTCTGAAACTCCCACAACATACGGAATGACCACTGGTCTGGGTCTGGGTTCCTTCTTTTCACCTGATGGCTGGATGGAGTCCTGTTTGTGTTTCTTCTCTGCTTTCAGGAAGACCCAGTTAGGATATCCACATTTCTCTAGAGCAGTGGTTCTTAACCTTTTTTGAGGTACCGAACCCACCAGTTTCATATGCCCACTCACTGAATCCTTATTTGGCAATAAATTTTTTATTTTTTTTTCCAAATTCAATTTGCTGGTGCACAAAATGAGCCGTGTATCAATATCACCTTGCTCAAAGAGCAAAACCAACACAGTGCATGAACTCACAACAAATTACGGTATTATGGCCCATAAGAGTTTCATCCCCCCAAAATATTTTTGTACTATTTTTCTAATTAAAAATAAAATAGGAATTTTTTTAGAAGAATTTACTTTTTTTTTTTTTTGTCGTTTTGAATACACAAAATACTTTTTTGGGGCCAGAGTAAAGCATTGCTAAAATTACATACCTGCAAATCAGTGTGACTTCTGCTGTTGTTTCTGGGAGACCAGTTCAGATATGCGTGGCTTCACCTTGGCAAGTGCTACACTCATGTCATCTTCACAGCAAAGTCTGTTCCTTTTCTTCGTTTTTATGTCCAGCATCCTCGAAAAGGATTGCTCGCAAAGATATGTTGTGACAAATGGTACAAAATATTCCAGAGCTTTTTTTTAAACCTCCACGGCAGAGGCTCCGCCGAACCCCTGAGACCGACTCATCGAACCCCTGGGGTTTGATCGAACCCAGGTTAAGAACCACTGCTCTAGAGCCTGTTTTGTGTGTGATTCTCCTTCTGTCTGGCTCTGGGTGCTATTTATAAGACTGAGCTGAATACAGCATCTCAGACTGAGGAAGTCTTTCAGACGAAAGACGAAACGTTTCTTCAATTTTTTTGCCTTTTTTTTTTTTTTGAATGTCCAGAGGACCAGACTTAGACACATACAGGATTAGGATTAGTAGAAATGAGAGAACCAGCACTGACCACCAGAATGGACCAGTTGGCTCTAAACTAAAAGGTCCTGAACATTCATTCTTTCATTCATTCAACCTTTATTTAGTCAGGTAAATCTTATTGAACCTCATGGGCTCATTTACGAAAGCGACCTACTAAAACTAAAGAATGATGAACAGCAATGGTAGAATTTCCTTAAACAATAAACAATAAACAAACAATAAACAATAAACAATAGAAAAACAAAAGAGAAAAAACAAAAGAAAGAAATACATTTTTTTTTAACAAAGTATCAAAAAACTAGCAAAACATTATAAGGTAGACGTATAAAATCAAAGACAGGAACAAATCTGCATTGGTTTTTGCCAGGATTCCAACAGATTCTGAAAACCATTTAGAGAAGTCAAGGTCGAGAGCTTCAGATCTTTTTGTAAGATATTCCATGAAGCAGGAGCGGAGTAGGAGAAGGCCCTTTTTCCAAGTTCAGTCCTCACTGACGGAACACTGCAGGTAATCATGTCCTGAGAGCGCACGCTGTAGCTGCACTCACGCAAAGACATGTAGGAGGAGATGTATGAGGGCAGCAGACCAAGAAGTGATTTAAAGATGAAAATGTACCAGTGGAAGAGTCTGCGTGAGGTTAATGATGTCCAGTTAACCAGTGAATACAGGGTGCAGTGGTGGGTACGATAATCACAGCCAGTTATGAATCTTAGTGCACCATGATAGACAACATCCAACATCCGCAGGGTGCTTGTAGGAGCATTCATGTAGAGAATGTCACCGTAATCCGGTGTTTTTCAACCTTTTTTGAGCCAAGGCACAGTGTTTTCATTGAAAAAAATCACGAGGCACACCACCAACCAAAATTGTAAACAACGATACTCTGTATCCGCCTATATTAAATATATAGTCATTCTTATCAAAGTGTCTTGAATAGGAATGAAATAAACACAAAAGTGTATTTTTATCATATCTTATATTTCTTATTTCAAATTGCACTTAACATGTCTTCAAAAATACACCCTAACAGTGCCACAACAATGTGGTCTTAAATTTAAAGAGGTTGTAGAAAACTTCAAAGTTTTTTTACAAACTATTCTGTCTACAAGCATTCTGTTAGCCATTCTCTCTACATTTTACTCACTTGTTGGATAGCTTCTACCGCATACCAAGCACAACGGAGTCGGTGTTGTTGCGTCCCCGGTAAAAGTAAATCTAAAAGAGATGTAACTCTCACTGTACTGTCTCGAGCTCACGGTATCTGCATTCTTCTAATATCCACTTATACTAGGGCCTACATCTGGGTCCGAATTTTGTCCAGGGACCAGATCGGAGTTAGTATTTTTTCTTTTCAAAAACTTTTCCATCACTGTCATAGTCTTGCTAGCAGCTAGCTAGAATGCAATGCTGTCACTGCTACATGTCACGTTCATGCTTCACTACTTCTCTTGTTTTAATGTGCAATGCTATGTTCCATACTGCCATCTATCTAGTGATAAGGAAATTACACCAGTTAAGTGAAATTTGATATTTTCCACGGCACACCTGACGATCGCTCGCGGCACACTAGTGTGCCACGGCACAGTGGTTGAAAAACACTGCCGTAATCAATGGAGGGAAGGAAAGTCACAGATACAAGGTGTTTCCTAACATTCAGTGTTAGACATGATCTGTTTCTGAAAAAGAAACCCAGTTTAACTTTCAGTTTCTTCACTAGGTTTTCCACGTGGAGTTTAAAAGAGAGATGTGAATCGATCAGGATACCCAGATATTTATAGGAATCAACAAACTCAATAGGGACACCATTTGAGGATAAAATCAGAGGAAGATCTGCTGGGACCGACTTCCTACTTGAAAAAAACATCCCTTTTGTTTTATCAGCATTTAGGACAAGTTTGAGACGGAACAAATCTGACTGGATGATGTCAAAAGCGGATTGCAGTAACTGGAAAGCCTTAGCTACTGTTTTAGCTCGGCAGTAAACAACTGTATCATCAGCATAGAAATGTAAGGATGCATCAGGGATGCAGTGACCTACATTAGCTATGTAGATTGTAAAAAGGGCTGGTCCTAAAACTGAGCCTTGTGGTACTGTAGCTGATCTAATTTTATTTATTTATTTTAATGAACTATCTCAAAACTCTTGCAAGCATGTAAAAGTGTTTATATTTCATCACAAATCCACCCTCATTATTTATCTATACTGTAGTTGTTTTTGTTTTTTTTGGTTCCTTGAATTGAATTTTATTTTGGTGGTGCAGCTTTTATTTTCTTGCTCCCTGTTGCTACATCATATCCTGTGTACATGTATTCCCGCTCCTTTTCCTTAGTTCGCGCTGAGCAGCGCTCAGGAGAGGTAAGCGTTTGGAGCTGTCTCCTGTTTTGTGTTAAAATCAAGGGCGTAACTTTGTGTTGAAAGTTGGTGGGGACGGAAATCGAAAATGTTGCATCTGCTTTTTTGGACAAAGTACCGGTACTTTTTTCAATTGTGTATGTCGTAATAACAATAACAGTTGTATGACACCCTTACTAGCAGTGTAACAGCTGTATGACACTGAGTAGCAGTTTAACAGCTGTATGACTCCCTGAGTTAGCATTTATCCTGTCAGATCATTGTACATTGTTATTAACACCTTCATTTTCATTACATCAGCACACAAGTTTTATACAAAAGGTCTTTGTAAGAAGGCACGATACAGAAAGACATTGTTAACAGGAATAACAATAATAAACTTTATTTAAATAGGACCTTCCAGCAACAACTTGCATTGTCCAAAGTGCATTACAAGATAATAAAGATAAAAGTTGAATGAATGAATGAAAATAATACTACAAACCGGATTCCAAAAAAGTTGGGACACTAAAAAACTGAATGCAATGATGTGGAGATGGCAAATGTCAATATTTTATTCGTAATAGAACATAGATGACAGATCAAAAGTTTAATCTGAGTAAATGTAACATTTTAAAGGAAAAATATGTTGATTCAAAATTTCAGTGTCAACAAATCCCAAAACATTTGGGAAGTAGCAATAAGTGGCTGGAAAAAGGAAATTGAGCATATAACGAACAGCTGGAAGACCAATTAACACTAATTAGGTCAATTGGCAACATGATTGGGTATAAAAAGAGCTTCTCAGAGTGTCAGTGTCTCTCAGAAGCCAAGCTGGTAAGAGGATCACCAATTCCACCATTGTTGCACAGAAAGATAGTGCAGCAATACCAGAATGGTGTTACCCAGCGTAAAATAGCAAAGACTTTTAAGTTATCATCATCAACCGTGCATAACATCATCAAAAGATTCAGAGAATCTGGAACAATCACTGTGCATAAGGGTCAAGGCCGTAAAACTCTACTGGATGCTCGTGATCTCCGGGCCCTTAAACATCACTGCACCTCAAACAGGAATGCCACTGTCAAGGAAATAACAGAATGGGCTCAGGAATACTTCCAGAAAGCATTGTCAGTGAACACAATCCACTGTGCCATCCGCCGTTGCAGCTGAAACTCTACAGTGCAAAGAGGAAGCCATTTTTAAGCAAGCTCAGATGTTTTCACTGGGCCAGGGGTCATTTAAAATAGAGTGTGGTAAAATGGAAGACTGTTCTGTGTCAGATGAGTCACGATTTGAAGTTCGTTATGGAACACTGGGATGCCATGTCATCCGGACCAGAGAGGACAAGGATAGCCCAAGTTGTTATCAACTCTCCGTTCAGAAGCCTGCATCACTGATGGTATGGGGTTGCATGAGTGCTTGTGGCATGGGCAGCTTGCACGTCTGGAAAGGCACCATTAATGCAGAGAACTATGTTCAGGTTCTAGAACAACATATGCTCCCATCTAGATGTCATCTCTTTCAAGGAAGACCCTGCATTTTTCAACAAGATAATGCCAGATCACATTCTGCAGCAATCACAACATCATGTCTACGTAGGAGAAGGATCCAGGTACTGAAATGTCCAGCCTGCAGTCCAGATCTTTCACCTATAGAGAACATTTGGCGCATCATAAAGAGGAAGGTGCAACAAAGAAGGCCCAAGACGATTGAACAGTTAGAGGCCTGTATTAGACATGAATGGGAGAGCATTCCTATTTCTAAACTTGAGAAACTGGTCTCCTCTGTCCCCAGACGTCTGTTGAGTGTTGTAAGAAGAAGGGGGGATGGCACACAGTGGTAAAAATGGACTTGTCCCAACTTTTTTTGGATTTGTTGATGCCATGAAATTTTGAAAAAACATATTTTTCTCTTAAAATGATACATTCTCTCAGTTTAAACTTTTGATCTGTGATTTGTGTTCTATTCTGAATAAAATATTAGATGTTGGCACCTCCACATCATTGCATTCAGTTTTTATTCACTATTTGTTTAGTGTCCCAACTTTTTTGGATCTGGTTTGTAAAAAACAACAACAATTAAGATTGTTATTTTCTCCCTAGCTTCATACAGTGCTCTTGATGTGTTGTGTAGAATCCACTTTGCTCATTGGGAAGAATCTTCTAAGCATATGATGTCACAATTTGGCCGATAGAAACTCTGAAAATGAAATGAAGCTATTTAGAGGACATTTAATCCGTAGGAGCTGCACTGAGTACAACAATCTATCCAGGCTTGCTCCAAACTAAAAATAGTAGGTGCACACTATCATTACAAATGCAATTACATCCATCCATCCATCCATCCATCCATTTTCTTCCGCTTATCCGGGGTCGGGTCGCGGGGGTAGCAGCCTAAGTAGGGAGGCCCAGACTTCGTAGGAGAAGGATCCAGGTACTGAAATGTCCAGCCTGCAGTCCAGATCTTTCACCTATAGAGAACATTACAAATGCAATTACAGTAATTAATAAAAATAAAACAATTATCAGCATTTATTTCACAGTATTGCAGCAGCATGGCAGCATGACCTGTCTTGCCCTGCAGCATGAACGTGCTGGTACACCTGATGTTGAAACTAACAGGCAGACTCAGTGATGGAGGACTTTAAGGCTTTAGCTCTGTGTCTGCTTCAAGATAAATAAGAACATGCTCCACCTGTTTCAGAGCTTTTCAGATTGTTTTCAGCTTGTTTATTGATTCACCGTGAGTTGCTAGTAGATGGAGCTAAATATGCTAGTAGAAGTATCTGCAGCCACTTCTTAAACTCGTCCTCCATCCCTCCTCCGTCTGCAGCAGGATGATAATACTGTTTTGTTTAAATTAAATTCACAAAGCTCAGACTAACTTCGCGCACACTGTTCACACATAAACAAACGTAGTTTTCGCTCCTCCTGAAGTCGCGCACATATTACACGCAAAACGTCATCAAAACGATTTACTTACGTTCAGGAAATGCATGCACACTGTAAACACAATAACACCATGAGTACTGTGCACCAAAACTATTTAATGACTTACTTTTTGGTCGTATTTTGCCGTGTAGGGTGATCAGACAGCTCCTCTGCACGCCATGGGAGTCTTGCAAACTGCGCAGTGCGTACTAACTAAATACAGAGCCACTGCTGGACAGAGCAGCTGTTCGGCAGTTGTTGTTGTTGTTTTTTTTTGTTGGGGTTCGTTGACGGTGTGAAACGGAGATAACTTTTTTCTTTTCTTTCTGAGTAGCGGCATGAATGGGGTTTTAATCAGAGGGTTAGGGTTAAATGTTCAATAAAATAAAATAAAAAGTAAAATATGTGAACAAAATATTGGTGGGGACTGTCCACTAGAGGTCAGCATTGGTGGGGATTTGTCCCCACCAGTCCTTCAGGAAGTTACGCCTATGGTTAAAATATTCAAAAATGTTCCCAAAAAGTCTGTTCAATAAACTCACAAGTGTTATATGTTGTTCTTTAACTTTTTTATGTTTAGCGCAGCATTGTACTGGGTGTTTAATCCCCATGGTAGTGACATTTATCAAGCTTTCTGTGCCAACATGTTTTTTTTTCTTTGTTCTTTCGGTTGGTTAAGGTGTGTGTGTGGGGCAGCCAGAGCACAAGAACTGCTGTGCTGAGAGTATTTTTGTTCTAAACAGGTATGTGAGTTGTTTCAAAATGTTATTTGGACGTTGAATTAATGTGTTTACTATATTTGAAAATTGTAATTACAGTATTGGGAGAATTATTCTGTTTGGGCTTATTTTATTTGTTTTGAATGAATGTAGATTTTACTTTATTATTTGTGATCCTCAAATAATTTTGTTTGGTTTTAACATATTCCTGTGAGTTCGCGCTGAGCAGCGCTCAGGAGAGGTGTGTGTGTGGGGCAGCCAGAGCACAAGAACTGCTGTGCTGAGAGTATTTTTGTTCTAAACAGGAATAAACTGATCCAGACCTGATACCAGTGTGATGACTTCTAATTTCCTAACCTGCTACATCTGGTGCCGTGACAACCCGGATGCCTAGATCAGCCGCTGCCGATCACCGAGGTTCTGCTGTGTGCTTGGAACATCGAATGCTCAAGTTGGTGGACTAGTGGGTTTTGTTGGGCTCCATTTTGGTTGTCATTCTGTAACTGTAACTGTTTCTAAAAACAAAACTGCATCACAAGGGTTAAGGTTAATAATATCAAGAAGAAGAAAAAAAACGTGTCTGCTGCCATCTGCATATTTACCTTTTTACTAAGGAACATTTTACAGCAAGATTGTTTTCTGTGTTTTGTTTTGTACACTATGGCAGAGAAAAATCAAAAAACATATGATGTATTTTCCTCCCCTGTTGGGAGAGGGAGGGGTTTACTTAGTCCGGGGAAAACTTTTGTTAACGACACTCCAAGAGCTACCTCTAAAATGCAGTTTGTATTGGATGATGGTAGAGACAAACATGAACCATCACATTCAACACCCACTGATTCCAGTGAGCACACCACTACACATCAGTTACGTGAACTTATTGGAGAATTAGGAAGTCAAATCGGCGAATCCATAGCTAGCCGCTTCCTAGCCTGCCAGCCAGCTCTTGGCTCACAGGCTCTTCCCAATAAATCACTTAGAGCTGAATCATTCACAGCAACTGCAGACGCCTCCCAAATAAGTCTCATAGTCAGACCTGATATTAAAGACCCATCCATGTTTCGTGGAGATGGCACAGACAAGTACTCCATTCACGAGTGGATAGATACAGTTGACGTGTACTTGCAGAAACGAGACCTCCCACCCTGTGAACAAGCAGAGGAAGTTTTAAACCATCTCTGTGGCAAAGCTAAAAGTATTGTCAAAGTGGGCCTGAAGAGTAGCTCAATCGGCAACATCCCAGTAGCACCAGAGACAGTATACAATATTCTGAGGCGCTACTTCAGTGATACTCCCAGCTCGTGTCTACCTTTGGCCGATTTCTACGCCACCCAGCCGAAAGCTAAAGAAACGCTTGTTGACTATTGGATCAGATTAAACACTGCTGCAGAAGTGGCAGACAGGCATCTGAAGTGCCAGGGGGGTAAAATGGATAACATGGACTCTGAAATAGCCATGATGTTTGTCAGAAATTGCCCAGACCCCAACCTTGCTAGTGTCTTTAAATGCAAGCCTACAAGTAAATGGTCTCTGGCTGATGTGCAAGAAGCTATTGACGAGCATCAGAGGGAGTGCCAAGCTAAAAAAACAACCACAACCCTGACCAATGCACATGCCCTCCGTGTGGCTACTGCCGTAACAGTCAGTGAACCTTTAGAGTATGACGCAGAGTACACCAATGTAAATACAACCAAGCTATCTGAACCTGTTAAACCAAGTACAGCTGTTGTTTCAGAGTCAAGTGCTTTAGAGAGAGTACTTAGCATGCTAGAAAGAGTACTAGAGCGTACAAACCAGACTGCTCTTTCTGCTGCCCGACCAGAGACTGCTCCATTCAGCTATGGTTCCCCCTGCAGGGTCTGTAGACAAACTTCACATTCCACACGTACACATTGTATGAGAGAGAAAAGATGTCTGGAATGTTTAGAGATTGGGCATCAAAGAAAGGACTGTCCCAAGGGGTCTTCAAATCGACCAGGCAACACTTCACCGCATCAGGGAAACTAACACACTCACATGAGGGAGGGGGCAGTGTGAGTGATAGAGACAGAACCCTCAAACTTGAAGATGACGCACAGACCATATACGCCGAGTGTGTAAATTCCTCTCCATCTAACACTGTTGTTCTATTCCAGAACATAAATAGGCTTGATAAGGCTGACAGTCTGTTCTATACAGATGTTGAAGTGGAGAATAAAGTGTCGTTGAAAGCCTTGCTCGACACTGGCTCAATGACATGTACCATCAGTGAAGAAGCTGAACAAATGTTAATCTGCACAGATTCAGTCTCCTTGTCTAAGGATATATGCCCTGACATCACACTTGTTGGTTGTGGTGGAATGAAAGTTAAGCCTAAATGCATTTATGACCTAAAAATGAAAGTGTATGGTTGCAGCTTCAGAGTCCCTGCACTGGTTGTTCCTGGGCAACAAGATGAAATAATTCTAGGAACAAACGCTATCAAGTACCTACTTAAACAGTTTAAACAATCTAAACAGTTTTGGCAGGTTTTGAGTAAGCCTGATTCAGAAGAAGCACCTGAAATAATGCAATTCCTCAACATGCTGTCTGGCATTAAAAGGTGGAACGGCGAAACTATCCCTGATGTTATTGGGACAGCCAAGTTAATGCAGGCCGTTACTCTTCTACCCAGGCAGGAGCATTTAGTTTGGAGCAAGCTGCCAGCAACTTCATCCTGTTCTGAAGGCAGCGCTGTCTTGATAGAACCAGTCAAAGCAATGATTCACAAGAATGACATAATGGTTTGTAGGTCTATTGCCACTATGAATGGTGAGAGATTGGTTCCAGTCAGAGTCCTAAATACTTCAAGCAAGCCAGTAACTCTGAGGCGCAATACGAAGGTGGCGCAGGTGTCAGCTTGCATTGCTGTGGAGGATCTGGATGAGACCTTTGAGCTGACTGAAGCTAACTCAAACTCATTTGAGGTAAAAAACCAGGCAATGCATATTGAACCGACTAATGACACACAAGACTCTGACTCATCGGATTACCAAGAGACCCTGCTTAAACTTGGACTTGAGAGTTTGGACATTAAATCCTGTGAGGTGTCAGACTACTGGAAGGGCCAGCTGTTGCAACTTGTCCAAAAGTATGAAGTTGTATTCTCAAAAACTAAACTTGACTGCGGCTCAGCAAAAGATGTTTTTACTTTATTGCACTTAGTGCTACAAAAGGCCACAACACTCCTTGTACAATACATACCTCTTCCTCAGTGAACTGCTTGTGTCCTGGATGCAGAAAAGTGGGCAGGTTCAGACTAGCTTCCCTTTTTCCACCTCTGACTTGACATCAAACTCTTTTTCAGCAATGAGTTGTTGGCCAGTTGCTGCTGTAAAACAAAGTAATAATTCATATTTGACAATAAACAAAACAGTCTTGTGTATAGTTAAACTGCATGCTTATACACATTGATGACAGGATTGCTTTTTTTTTTCTGTGACAGCATGTCACCGATGCTCCTAGCAAAACTGTACGAATAACTTACAGAAACAGAGAAATGGCTGAAATGTTTTTAAAGTTGCATTTCTGAATCCCATCCAGCAGTGCATCGATGAGAGGTGCACACACTTTGCAAGATGAGACAAGCTTCTTCCTTGTCTTGCAACTGGTGTAGTGTTGGCAGGAGGAAGCCCATGTGCACAGATGATTCTCACACTCTTCATCGGTGGCTCATCAGAAGAGGAGGATTTTCGCTTCTTGTTGGAATCTACCAACTCGGTGTATTTCATCAAGCTGTTCGGGTGGATCCTCTGTTCACAAACAAATAAATAAATAAATAAAACAGAATAATAATATATAATCCACACATCAAACATTTCAGATA
>JBBPBX010069747.1:0-18773 GCA_038048925.1 Garcialebias charrua
TTTTTTGGCACGCTACTCCTCCTACAGTTTTTGTGCCAATTCAACAAATCATATATCAAAATGTTCAGCTCGCTCAGGACAATCCAGCTATGACTTTTGGTAATGATGCAACTTTAGCTTTTTGAGATATTTAGCCTTTTCGGCCATTTTTTTCCCATTGAAAATGAATGGAGCTAAAATGAAATGGCCTTTGGGGGGCTTTATCATATCTTAAATCTCACCAAATTTGGCAGACTCATCACTCAGACATGGGGGAGTGAAAAAATATCAAAACCTCACGTTTTCATATATGCTGAAGGGGCGTGGCCTGGCCTCAAAGTTAGGCATCTCGCCATGAAAAACGAAACACTTATAGCACCTACACGAAAACCGTCTAATACATCAAACCTTCAGTGATTGACCCACATCCCGTCCCCTGCAATACTGAATGGTCAAATCATGACATTATTTAAGCCCCGCCCCCTCACAACAGGAAGTGTACAGTTGTACATTGAACGTCCCGATCGGACACCTGTTACCTAATCAGCGTGACGGTCTGTCCAGTGACCGAAGACATGTTGCTGTAACAAGCTTTCCAACACTGACCGTTTTGGGTGAGCATGTGGGCGTGGCGATGTGGCGAATCAGCCGCCACGCCGTCACAAACGAAACACTAATAGCACCTACACGAAAACAGTCTAATACATCAAACCTTCAGTGATTGAACCACATCCGGTCCCCTGCAATACTGAATGGTCAAATCATGACAATAATTAAGCCACGCCCCCTCACAACAGGAAGTGTACAGTTGTACATTGAACATCCCGATCGGACACCTGTTACCTAATCAGCGTGACGGTCTGTCCAGTGACCGAAGACATGTTGCTGTAACAAGCTTTCCACGACTGGTTGTTTTGGGTGGAGCATGTGGGCGTGGCGATGTGGCGAATCAGACGTAACGCCGTCACAATACGTTTGGCCTTTTGGGAGCTTTATCATATCCCAAAACTCACCAAATTTGGCAGACTCGTCAGGACTGGTGAACGATTACATATTTTGGGGGCGTGGCCAAAATTGCAACAGAAACGGCTCAAGAGCGCCACCTAGAAAATTTCAAACTACCCTCCGCATTGGCCTTAGTTTCACGTAGGATCATGAAATTTGGTACACTTGTCCAATTCACCAAGACGCACAGAAAACCCACTGGCGTCAACGTTGTACGATAAATGGGAAGGCGGCCATTTTGGAATGTGGACCAAATTGGGTGCGTGCATTGGGTGCCGAACGGGTACGGGAAAGGCACGAGAGTGTTTCGGGGTGGACCAGCTCGACTTCCCGCGGTCGCCGCGAGAAGGGCGGAGCGGCACTAAGGCATTCACACGTGCATTTTCGCAGGAAATGCGGTTTTTCTAGTTATTATTATTCCAGTTACTATCTGATTCCGTACGTTTTTTGGCACGCTACTCCTCCTACAGTTTTTGTGCTATTTCAACAATTCATATATCAAAATGTTCAGCTCATTTAGGACACTCCGGCTATGACTTTTGGTATTGGTGCAACTTTAGCTTTTTGAAATATTTAGCTTTTTCGGCCATTTTTTTCCCATTGAAAATGAATGGAGCTCATTTTACATCCTTGATATCTTTGGAACTCGTTACAATATTTCACTACTTCTTTCACATTTTGGACCAGCTCAGCTTACTTCAGATACCTTGTACATTTTTTTTTAAAAATTTCAGCTTCTTTCAGCTAATTTTAGCTGTTTCTTAAACTGCTTTGCACTCTTTTCATCTTAATGCAACCTACTTCAACATTTTTGTACTTCTACTGACTTATTTCTGCTAATTTCAGATCATTATGCTCCTTTCAGATAATTTTTGAAAGATTGGGATATTTTAGCTATTTTAGCTACTATTTAGCTGTTTTATGATAATTTCAGCTTTTTCAGCTATTTCAACAATTTTTTTTAATCAATCCAACTTTTTTCAGCCTAATTCAGCAAAACCATGCTCTACCAACTTCCTTCTGGTAATTTATGATTGTTTCTGCTTGTTTTAGCTGTTGTTCAGCTGTTTTTGGCCACTTTCAGCTTTTTTCAGATATTTTCAACTTTATTTTGCTTATTTCTGCTTAGTTCAGATTTTTTCAGATTTCAGATTGTTTCAGATATTTCAGATTATTCACAATTATGCTATTTCTAATTACTTCAGATAATTGATGCTTATTTCTGCTACTTTAGATAATATTCAGCTGTTTATGCTATCTTAAGCTTTTTTCAGATAATTTCCACTTTTTTTGCTTATTTCAGATTATTTCAGATTTCAGATTGTTTAAGATGTTTCAGATTATTCCCAATTAGGCTCTTACTAATTCCTTCTTCTGATTTAAGATTATTTCTGATATATTAGATAATATTTAGCTGTTTTTGTTCAATTTCAGCTGATGGCCGCCAACACAACATTCAAATGACTTTAACTCAGCCATCTTTATACATAGAGAGCTGAAATTTGGTGAGGTTGTATCTAAGGACATCCTCTATCATGTATTGAATCCAAATCAAAAATCCAAGATGGCCGACAATGCAAAAAACTAAAAATACCATAAAATGGTCAATTTTAGTGATATTGAGCTGAAACTTGGTGTAGTGATAGCTGAGAATGTTTCCTATCAAATGCAATATCAAAATCAAAAATCCAAGATGGCCGCCAACGCTACTTTCAAATGGCTTTAACTCAGCCATCATTATACACAGAGAGCCGAAATTTGGTGAGGTTGTAGCTGAGGACATTATCTATCATGTACGGAATCCAAATCAAAAATCCAAGATGGCCGACAAAGTAAAACATTAAAAAACTGTAAAAATCCAAGATGGCTGCCAACGCTACATTCAAATGGCTTTAACTCAGCCATCTTTATTCATAGAGAGCTAAAATTTGATGAGGTTGTAGCTGAGGGAATCCTCTATCATGTACGGAATCCAAATCAAAAATCCAAGATGGCCGACAAAGCAAAACATTAAAAATACTGTAAAATCCAAGATGGCCACCAACGCTACTTTCAAATGGCGTTAACTCAGCTATCATTATACATAGAGAGCTGAAATTTGGTGAGGTTGTAGCTAAGGGAATCCTCTATCATGTACGGAATCCATATCAAAAATCCAAGATGGCCGACAAAGCAAAACATTAAAAATACTGTAAAATCCAAGATGGCCACCAACGCTACTTTCAAATGGCTTTAAATCAGCCATATTTATTCATAGAGAGCCGAAATTTGGTGAGGTTGTAGCTATGGACATTCTTTATCATGCATTAGGTGAAACGGCCATTTTGATTGAATATGCAAATTAGGTGAAGTGGCCATTTTGGTTCAATATACAAGGCAGTTAATTGCCTTGCGAAGTAAGTCAATGCATGTATTGTTACCATTTTGGTTCTACAATTTAAGTAGACAAGTTAGCCATTTTGATTTAATAAGCACATTAGGTAAAGCGGCCATTTTGATTGAACATGCAAGTTCGGTGAAGCGGCCATTTTGGCATTCACACATGCATTTTCTCAGGAAATGCAATCTAGTTATTATTATACTTTATAGATGTTACTATCTTCCATCCGTACGTTTTTTGGCGTCCTACTCCTCCTACAGTTTTCGTGCCAATTCAACAAATCATATATCAAAATGTTCAGCTCGCTCAGGACAATCCAGCTATGACTTTTGGTAATGCTGCAACTTTAGCTTTTTGAGATATTTAGCCTTTTCGGCCATTTTTTTCCCATTGAAAATGAATGGAGCTAAAATGAAATGGCCTTTGGGGGGCTTTATCATATCTTAAATCTCACCAAATTTGGCAGACTCATCGCTCAGACATGGGGGAGTAAAAAAATATCAAAACCTCACGTTTTCATATATGCTGAAGGGGCGTGGCCTGGCCTCAAAGTTAGGTATCTCGCCATGAAAAACGAAACACTTATAGCACCTACACGAAAACCGTCTAATACATCAAACCTTTAGTGATTGACCCACATCCCGTCCCCTGCAATACTGAATGGTCAAATCATGACATTATTTAAGCCCCGCCCCCTCACAACAGGAAGTGTACAGTTGTACATTGAACGTCCCGATCGGACACCTGTTACCTAATCAGCGTGACGGTCTGTCCAGTGACCGAAGACATGTTGCTGTAACAAGCTTTCCAACACTGACCGTTTTGGGTGGAGCATGTGGGCGTGGCGATGTGGCGAATCAGACGTAACGCCGTCACAAACGAAACACTAATAGCACCTACACGAAAACTGTCTAATACATCAAACCTTCAGTGATTGACCCATATCCGGTCCCCTGCAATACTGAATGGTCAAATCATGACATTAATTAAGCCACGCCCCCTCACAACAGGAAGTGTACAGTTGTACATTGAACGTCCCGATCGGACACCTGTTACCTAATCAGCGTGACGGTCTGTCCAGTGACCAAAGACATGTTGCTGTTACAAGCTTTCCAACACTGACCGTTTTGGGTGGAGCATGTGGGCGTGGCGATGTGGCGAATAAGACATAACGCCGTCACAATACGTTTGGCCTTTTGGGAGCTTTATCATATCCCAAAACTCACCAAATTTGGCAGACTCGTCAGGACTGGTGAAAAATTACATAATTTGGGGGCGTGGCCAAAATTGCAAAAGAAACGGCTCAAGAGCGCCACCTAGAATATTTCAAACTACCCTCCGCATTGGCCTTAGTTTCACGTAGGATCATGAAATTTGGTACACCTCCCCGATTCACCAAGGCGCACAGAAAACCCTCTGGCACCAACGTTGTACGATGAAAGGAAAGGCGAACTTTTCGGCCATTTTTATCCCATTGAAAATGAATGGCGCTAAAATAAAATGGCATTTTGGGGGCTTTGTCATATCCCAAAACTCACCAAAATTGGCAGACTCATCAGGACTGGTGAACAATTACATATTTTGGGGGCGTGGCCAAAATTTCAAAAGAAACGGCTCAAGAGCGCCACCTAGAAAATTTCAAACTACCCTCCGCATTGGCCTTAGTTTCACGTAGGATCATGAAATTTGGTACACTTCTCCAATTCACCAAGACGCACAGAAAACCCTCTGGCGTCAACGTTGTACGATAAATGGGAAGGCGGCCATTTTGGAATGTGGACCAAATCGGGTGCACGCATTGGGTGCCGAACGGGCACGGGAAAGGCACGAGAGCGTTTCAGGGTGGACCAGCTGGACTTCCCGCGGTCGCCACGAGAAGGGCGGAGCGGCGCTAAGGCATTCACACGTGCATTTTCGCAGGAAATGCGGTTTTTCTAGTTATTATTATTCTTATATGTTACTATCTTCCGTCCGTACGTTTTTTGGCGTCCTACTCCTCCTACAGTTTTCGTGCCATTTCAACATATCATATATCAAAATGTTCAGCTCGTTCAGGACAATCCAGCAATGACTTTTGGTAATGGTGCAACTTTAGCTTTTTGAGATATTTAGCCTTTTCGGCCATTTTTTTCCCATTGAAAATGAATGGAGCTAAAATGAAATGGCCTTTTGGGGGCTTTATCGTATCCTAAAACTCACCAAATTTGGCAGACTCATCATTCAGACATGGGGGAGTAAATATTTATCAAAACCTCGCATTTTCATATATGCTGAAGGGGCGTGGCCTGGCCTCAAAGTTAGGTATCTCGCCATGAAAAACGAAACACTAATAGCACCTACAAGAAAACTGTCTAATACATCAAACCTTCAGTGATTGACCCACAACCGGTCCCCTACAATACTGAATGGTCAAATCATGACATTAATTAAGCCACGCCCCCTCACAACAGGAAGTGTACAGTTATACATTGAAGGTCCCGATCGGACACCTGTTACCTAATCAGCGGGACGGTCTGTCCAGTGACCGAAGACATGTTGCTGTAACAAGCTTTCCAACACTGACCGTTTTGGGTGGAGCATGTGGGCGTGGCGATGTGGCGAATCGGACGTAACGCCGTCACAAACGAAACACTAATAGCACCTACACGAAAACCGTCTAATACATCAAACCTTCAGTGATTGACCCACATCCGGTCCCCTGCAATACTGAATGGTCAAATTATGACAATAATTAAGCCACGCCCCCTAACAACAGGAAGTGTACAGTTGTACATTGAACGTCCCGATCGGACACCTGTTACCTAATCAGCGTGACGGCCTGTCCAGTGACCAAAGACATGTTGCTGTAACAAGCTTTCCACGACTGGTTGTTTTGGGTGGAGCATGTGGGCGTGGCGATGTGGCGAATCAGACGTAACGCCGTCACAATACGTTTGGCCTTTTGGGAGCTTTATCATATCCCAAAACTCACCAAATTTGGCAGACTCGTCAGGACTGGTGAAAAATTACATATTTTGGGGGCGTGGCCAAAATTGCAAAAGAAACGGCTCAAGAGCGCCACCTAGAATATTTCAAACTACCCTCCGCATTGGCCTTAGTTTCACGTAGGATCATGAAATTTGGTACACTTGTCCAATTCACAAAGACGTACAGAAAACCCTCTGGCATCAACATTGTACGATAAATGGGAAGGCGGCCATTTTGGAATGTGGACCAAATTGGGTGCATACATTGGGTGCCGAACGGGTACGGGAAAAGCACGAGAGTGTTTCAGGGTGGACTAGCTCGACTTCCCGCGGTCGCCACGAGAAGGGCGGAGCGGCGCTAAGGCATTCACACGTGCATTTTCGTAGGAAATGCAAATTTTCTAGTTGTGTGAATGCCAACAAGGCATTCACACTATAGAGATTGTGTTTATATTTGTGTGAATGCCAACAAGGCATTCACACTATAGAGATTGTGTTTATATTTGTGTGAATGCCAACAAGGCATTCACACTATAGAGATTGTGTTTATATTTATTATTGTGTGAATGCCAACAAGGCATTCACACTATAGAGATTGTGTTTATATTTAATATTATTCCAGTTACTATCTTCCATCCGTACGTTTTTTGGCACGCTACTCCTCCTAGAGTATTTGTGCCATTTCAACGATTCATATATCAAAATGTTCAGCTCGCTCAGGACAATCCAGCTATGACTTTTGGTAATGCTGCAAGTTGCGCTTTTTGAAATAATTAGCCTTTTCGGCCATTTTTTTCCCATTGAAAATGAATGGAGCTAAAATGAAATGGTCTTTTGGGGGCTTTATCATACCCTAAAACTCACCAAATTTGGCAGACTCATCACTCAGACATGCAGGAGTAACAAATGATCAAAACCTCGCATTTTCATATATGCTGAAGGGGCGTGGCCTGGCCTCAAAGTTAGGCATCTCGCCATGAAAAACGAAACACTAATAGCACCTACACGAAAACCGTCTAATACATCAAACCTTCAGTGATTGACCCACAACCACTCCCCTGCAATACTGAATGGTCAAATCATGACATTAATTAAGCCACGCCCCCTCACAACAGGAAGTGTACAGTTATACATTGAACGTCCCGATCGGACACCTGTTACCTAATCAGCGGGACGGTCTGTCCAGTGACCGAAGACATGTTGCTGTAACAAGCTTTCCAACACTGACCGTTTTGGGTGGAGCATGTGGGCGTGGCGATGTGGCGAATCAGCCGTCACGCCGTCACAAACGAAACACTAATAGCACCTACACGAAAACAGTCTAATACATCAAACCTTCAGTGATTGACCCACATCCGGTCCCCTGCAATACTGAATGGTCAAATCATGACAATAATTAAGCCACGCCCCCTCACAACAGGAAGTGTACAGTTGTACATTGAACATCCCGATCGGACACCTGTTACCTAATCAGCGTGACGGTCTGTCCAGTGACCGAAGACATGTTGCTGTAACAAGCTTTCCACGACTGGTTGTTTTGGGTGGAGCATGTGGGCGTGGCGATGTGGCGAATCAGACGTAACGCCGTCACAATACGTTTGGCCTTTTGGGAGCTTTATCATATCCCAAAACTCACCAAATTTGGCAGACTCGTCAGGACTGGTGAAAAATTACATATTTTGGGGGCGTGGCCAAAATTGCAACAGAAAGGGCTCAAGAGCGCCACCTAGAAAATTTCAAACTACCCTCCGCATTGGCCTTAGTTTCACGTAGGATCATGAAATTTGGTACACTTGTCCAATTCACCAAGACGCACAGAAAACCCTCTGGCGTCAACGTTGTACGATAAATGGGAAGGCGGCCATTTTGGAATGTGGACCAAATTGAGTGCACGCACTGGGTGCCGAACGGGTACGGGAAAGGCACGAGAGTGTTTCGGGGTGGACCAGCTCGACTTCCCGCGGTCGCCGCGAGAAGGGCGGAGCGGCGCTAAGGCATTCACACGTGCATTTTCGTAGGAAATGCGGTTTTTCTAGTTATAGTTACTATCTTCCGTCCGTACGTTTTTTGGCACGCTACTCCTCCTAGAGTATTTGTGCCATTTCAACGATTCATATATCAAAATGTTCAGCTCGTTCAGGACAATCCAGCTATGACTTTTGGTAATGCTGCAAGTTGCGCTTTTTGAAATATTAAGCCTTTTCGGCCATTTTTTTCCCATTGAAAATGAATGGAGCTAAAATGAAATGGTCTTTTGGGGGCTTTATCATACCCTAAAACTCACCAAATTTGGCAGACTCATCACTCAGACATGCAGGAGTAACAAATGATCAAAACCTCGCATTTTCATATATGCTGAAGGGGCGTGGCCTGGCCTCAAAGTTAGGCATCTCGCCATGAAAAACGAAACACTAATAGCACCTACACGAAAACCGTCTAATACATCAAACCTTCAGTGATTGACCCACAACCACTCCCCTGCAATACTGAATGGTCAAATCATGACATTAATTAAGCCACGCCCCCTCACAACAGGAAGTGTACAGTTATACATTGAACGTCCCGATCGGACACCTGTTACCTAATCAGCGGGACGGTCTGTCCAGTGACCGAAGACATGTTGCTGTAACAAGCTTTCCAACACTGACCGTTTTGGGTGGAGCATGTGGGCGTGGCGATGTGGCGAATCAGGACAATCCAGCTATGACTTTTGGTAATGCTGCAAGTTGCGCTTTTTGAAATATTAAGCCTTTTCGGCCATTTTTTTCCCATTGAAAATGAATGGAGCTAAAATGAAATGGTCTTTTGGGGGCTTTATCATACCCTAAAACTCACCAAATTTGGCAGACTCATCACTCAGACATGCAGGAGTAACAAATGATCAAAACCTCGCATTTTCATATATGCTGAAGGGGCGTGGCCTGGCCTCAAAGTTAGGCATCTCGCCATGAAAAACGAAACACTAATAGCACCTACACGAAAACCGTCTAATACATCAAACCTTCAGTGATTGACCCACAACCACTCCCCTGCAATACTGAATGGTCAAATCATGACATTAATTAAGCCACGCCCCCTCACAACAGGAAGTGTACAGTTATACATTGAACGTCCCGATCGGACACCTGTTACCTAATCAGCGGGACGGTCTGTCCAGTGACCGAAGACATGTTGCTGTAACAAGCTTTCCAACACTGACCGTTTTGGGTGGAGCATGTGGGCGTGGCGATGTGGCGAATCAGCCGTCACGCCGTCACAAACGAAACACTAATAGCACCTACACGAAAACAGTCTAATACATCAAACCTTCAGTGATTGACCCACATCCGGTCCCCTGCAATACTGAATGGTCAAATCATGACAATAATTAAGCCACGCCCCCTCACAACAGGAAGTGTACAGTTGTACATTGAACATCCCGATCGGACACCTGTTACCTAATCAGCGTGACGGTCTGTCCAGTGACCGAAGACATGTTGCTGTAACAAGCTTTCCACGACTGGTTGTTTTGGGTGGAGCATGTGGGCGTGGCGATGTGGCGAATCAGACGTAACGCCGTCACAATACGTTTGGCCTTTTGGGAGCTTTATCATATCCCAAAACTCACCAAATTTGGCAGACTCGTCAGGACTGGTGAAAAATTACATATTTTGGGGGCGTGGCCAAAATTGCAACAGAAAGGGCTCAAGAGCGCCACCTAGAAAATTTCAAACTACCCTCCGCATTGGCCTTAGTTTCACGTAGGATCATGAAATTTGGTACACTTGTCCAATTCACCAAGACGCACAGAAAACCCTCTGGCGTCAACGTTGTACGATAAATGGGAAGGCGGCCATTTTGGAATGTGGACCAAATTGAGTGCACGCACTAGGTGCCGAACGGGTACGGGAAAGGCACGAGAGTGTTTCGGGGTGGACCAGCTCGACTTCCCGCGGTCGCCGCGAGAAGGGCGGAGCGGCGCTAAGGCATTCACACGTGCATTTTCGTAGGAAATGCGGTTTTTCTAGTTATTATTCTTATATGTTACTATCTTCCGTCCGTACGTTTTTTGGCGTCCTACTCCTCCTACAGTTTTCGTGCCATTTCAACATATCATATATCAAAATGTTCAGCTCGTTCAGGACAATTCAGCTATGACTTTTGGTACTGCTGCAACTTTCGCTTTTTGAAATATTAAGCCTTTTCGGCCATTTTTTTCCCATTGAAAATGAATGGAGCTAAAATGAAATGGCCTTTTGGGGGCTTTATCATATCCTAAATCTCCCCAAATTTGGCAGACTCATCAATCAGACATGGGGCAGTAATAAATGATCAACACCTCGCGTTTTCATATATGCTGAAGGGGCGTGGCCTGGCCTCAAAGTTAGGCATCTCGCCATGAAAAACGAAACACTAATAGCACCTACACAAAAACTGTCTAATACATCAAACCTTCAGTGATTGACCCACAACCAGTCCCCTGCAATACTGAATGGTCAAATCATGACATTAATTAAGCCACGCCCCCTCACAACAGGAAGTGTACAGTTGTACATTGAACGTCCCGATCGGACACCTGTTACCTAATCAGCGTGACGGTGTGTCCAGTGACCGAAGACATGTTGGTGTAACAAGCTTTCCAACACTGACCGTTTTGGGTGGAGCATGTGGGCGTGGTTATGTGGCGAATCAGACGTAACGCCGTCACAATACGTTTGGCCTTTTGGGAGCTTTATCATATCCCAAAACTCACCAAATTTGGCAGACTCGTCAGGACTGGTGAAAAATTACATATTTTGGGGGCGTGGCCAAAATTGCAAAAGAAACGGCTCAAGAGCGCCACCTAGAAAATTTCAAACTACCCTCCGCATTGGCCTTAGTTTCACGTAGGATCATGAAATTTGGTACACTTGTCCAATTCACCAAGACGCACAGAAAACCCTCTGGCGTCAACGTTGTACGATAAATGGGAAGGCGGCCATTTTGGAATGTGGACCAAATTGAGTGCACGCACTGGGTGCCGAACGGGTACGGGAAAGGCACGAGAGTGTTTCAGGGTGGACCAGCTCGACTTCCCGCGGTCGCCGCGAGAAGGGCGGAGCGGCGCTAAGGCATTCACACGTGCATTTTCGCAGGAAATGCGGTTTTTCTAGTTATAGTTACTATCTTCCGTCCGTACGTTTTTTGGCACCCTACTCCTCCTACAGTATTTGTGCCAATTCAACAAATCATATATCAAAATGTTCAGCTCGCTCAGGACAATCCAGCTATGACTTTTGGTAATGCTGCAACTTTAGCTTTTTGAAATATCAAGCCTTTTCGGCCATTTTTTTCCCATTGAAAATGAATGGAGCTAAAATGAAATGGCATTTTGGGGGCTTTATCATATCCTAAATCTCACCAAATTTGGCAGACTCATCACTCAGACATGGGGCAGTAATAAATGATCAACACCTCGCGTTTTCATATATGCTGAAGGGGCGTGGCCTGGCCTCAAAGTTAGGCATCTCGCCATGAAAAACGAAACACTAATAGCACCTACACAAAAACCGTCTAATACATCAAACCTTCAGTGATTGACCCACAACCGGTCCCCTACAATACTGAATGGTCAAATCATGACATTAATTAAGCCACGCCCCCTCACAACAGGAAGTGTACAGTTATACATTGAACGTCCCGATCGGACACCTGTTACCTAATCAGCGGGACGGTCTGTCCAGTGACCGAAGACATGTTGCTGTAACAAGCTTTCCAACACTGACCGTTTTGGGTGGAGCATGTGGGCGTGGCGATGTGGCGAATCAGCCGTCACGCCGTCACAAACGAAACACTAATAGCACCTACACGAAAACAGTCTAATACATCAAACCTTCAGTGATTGACCCACATCCGGTCCCCTGCAATACTGAATGGTCAAATCATGACAATAATTAAGCCACGCCCCCTCACAACAGGAAGTGTACAGTTGTACATTGAACATCCCGATCGGACACCTGTTACCTAATCAGCGTGACGGTCTGTCCAGTGACCGAAGACATGTTGCTGTAACAAGCTTTCCACGACTGGTTGTTTTGGGTGGAGCATGTGGGCGTGGCGATGTGGCGAATCAGACGTAACGCCGTCACAATACGTTTGGCCTTTTGGGAGCTTTATCATATCCCAAAACTCACCAAATTTGGCAGACTCGTCAGGACTGGTGAAAAATTACATATTTTGGGGGCGTGGCCAAAATTGCAACAGAAAGGGCTCAAGAGCGCCACCTAGAATATTTCAAACTACCCTCCGCATTGGCCTTAGTTTCACGTAGGATCATGAAATTTGGTACACCTCCCCGATTCACCAAGGCGCACAGAAAACCCTCTGGCACCAACGTTGTACGATCAAAGGAAAGGCGACTTTTTCGGCCATTTTTATCCCATTGAAAATGAATGGAGCTAAAATGAAATAGCATTTTGGGGGCTTTGTCGTATCCCAAAACTCACCAAAATTGGCAGACTCATCAGGACTGGTGAACGATTACATATTTTGTGGGCGTGGCCAAAATTGCAACAGAAACGACTCAAGAGCGCCACCTAGAAAATTTCAAACTACCCTCCGCATTGGCCTTAGTTACACGTAGGATCATGAAATTTGGTACATTTGTCCAATTCACAAAGACGCACAGAAAACCCTCTGGCATCAACGTCGTACGATAAATGGGAAGGCGGCCATTTTGGAATGTGGACCAAATCGGGTGCGTACATTGGGTGCCGGACGGGCACGGGAAAGGCACGAGAGCGTTTCGGGGTGGACCAGCTCGACTTCCCGCGGTCGTCGCAAGAAGGGCGGAGCGGCGCTAAGGCATTCACACGTGCATTTTCGCAGGAAATGCGGTTTTTCTAGTTGTGTGAATGCCAACAAGGCATTCACACTATAGAGATTGTGTTTATATTTATTATAGTTACTATCTTCCGTCCGTACGTTTTTTGGCACGCTACTCCTCCTAGAGTATTTGTGCCATTTCAACGATTCATATATCAAAATGTTCAGCTCGTTCAGGACAATCCAGCTATGACTTTTGGTAATGCTGCAAGTTGCGCTTTTTGAAATATTAAGCCTTTTCGGCCATTTTTTTCCCATTGAAAATGAATGGAGCTAAAATGAAATGGTCTTTTGGGGGCTTTATCATACCCTAAAACTCACCAAATTTGGCAGACTCATCACTCAGACATGCAGGAGTAACAAATGATCAAAACCTCGCATTTTCATATATGCTGAAGGGGCGTGGCCTGGCCTCAAAGTTAGGCATCTCGCCATGAAAAACGAAACACTAATAGCACCTACACGAAAACCGTCTAATACATCAAACCTTCAGTGATTGACCCACAACCACTCCCCTGCAATACTGAATGGTCAAATCATGACATTAATTAAGCCACGCCCCCTCACAACAGGAAGTGTACAGTTATACATTGAACGTCCCGATCGGACACCTGTTACCTAATCAGCGGGACGGTCTGTCCAGTGACCGAAGACATGTTGCTGTAACAAGCTTTCCAACACTGACCGTTTTGGGTGGAGCATGTGGGCGTGGCGATGTGGCGAATCAGCCGTCACGCCGTCACAAACGAAACACTAATAGCACCTACACGAAAACAGTCTAATACATCAAACC
Organism: Garcialebias charrua; assembly: GCA_038048925.1. NCBI lineage: Eukaryota > Metazoa > Chordata > Actinopteri > Cyprinodontiformes > Rivulidae > Garcialebias > Garcialebias charrua. The sequence continues at coordinate 13,967 of JBBPBX010069747.1, forward strand.
TTCAGTGATTGACCCACATCCGGTCCCCTGCAATACTGAATGGTCAAATCATGACAATAATTAAGCCACGCCCCCTCACAACAGGAAGTGTACAGTTGTACATTGAACGTCCCGATCGGACACCTGTTACCTAATCAGCGTGACGGTTTGTCCAGTGACCAAAGACATGTTGCTATAACAAGCTTTCCAACACTGACCGTTTTGGGTGGAGCATGTGGGCGTGGCGATGTGGCGAATCAGACGTAACGCCGTCACAATACGTTTGGCATTTTGGGGGCTTTATCATATCCCAAAACTCACCAAATTTGGCAGACTCGTCAGGACTGGTGAAAAATTACATATTTTGGGGGCGTGGCCAAAATTGCAACAGAAAGGGCTCAAGAGCGCCACCTAGAATATTTCAAACTACCCTCCGCATTGGCCTTAGTTTCACGTAGGATCATGAAATTTGGTACACTTGTCCAATTCACCAAGACGCACAGAAAACCCTCTGGCATCAACGTTGTACGATAAATGGGAAGGCGGCCATTTTGGAATGTGGACCAAATTGAGTGCACGCACTGGGTGCCGAACGGGTACGGGAAAGGCACGAGAGCGTTTCGGGGTGGACCAGCTCGACTTCCCGCGGTCGCCGCGAGAAGGGCGGAGCGGCGCTAAGGCATTCACACGTGCATTTTCGTAGGAAATGCGGTTTTTCTAGTTATAGTTACTATCTTCCGTCCGTACGTTTTTTGGAACTATAGAGATTGTGTTTATATTTATTATAGTTACTATCTTCCGTCCGTACGTTTTTTGGCACGCTACTCCTCCTAGAGTATTTGTGCCATTTCAACGATTCATATATCAAAATGTTCAGCTCGTTCAGGACAATCCAGCTATGACTTTTGGTAATGCTGCAAGTTGCGCTTTTTGAAATATTAAGCCTTTTCGGCCATTTTTTTCCCATTGAAAATGAATGGAGCTAAAATGAAATGGTCTTTTGGGGGCTTTATCATACCCTAAAACTCACCAAATTTGGCAGACTCATCACTCAGACATGCAGGAGTAACAAATGATCAAAACCTCGCATTTTCATATATGCTGAAGGGGCGTGGCCTGGCCTCAAAGTTAGGCATCTCGCCATGAAAAACGAAACACTAATAGCACCTACACGAAAACCGTCTAATACATCAAACCTTCAGTGATTGACCCACAACCACTCCCCTGCAATACTGAATGGTCAAATCATGACATTAATTAAGCCACGCCCCCTCACAACAGGAAGTGTACAGTTATACATTGAACGTCCCGATCGGACACCTGTTACCTAATCAGCGGGACGGTCTGTCCAGTGACCGAAGACATGTTGCTGTAACAAGCTTTCCAACACTGACCGTTTTGGGTGGAGCATGTGGGCGTGGCGATGTGGCGAATCAGCCGTCACGCCGTCACAAACGAAACACTAATAGCACCTACACGAAAACAGTCTAATACATCAAACCTTCAGTGATTGACCCACATCCGGTCCCCTGCAATACTGAATGGTCAAATCATGACAATAATTAAGCCACGCCCCCTCACAACAGGAAGTGTACAGTTGTACATTGAACGTCCCGATCGGACACCTGTTACCTAATCAGCGTGACGGTTTGTCCAGTGACCAAAGACATGTTGCTATAACAAGCTTTCCAACACTGACCGTTTTGGGTGGAGCATGTGGGCGTGGCGATGTGGCGAATCAGACGTAACGCCGTCACAATACGTTTGGCATTTTGGGGGCTTTATCATATCCCAAAACTCACCAAATTTGGCAGACTCATCAGGACTGGTGAAAAATTACATATTTTGGGGGCGTGGCCAAAATTGCAAAAGAAACGGCTCAAGAGCGCCACCTAGAAAATTTCAAACTACCCTCCGCATTGGCCTTAGTTTCACGTAGGATCATGAAATTTGGTACACTTGTCCAATTCACCAAGGCGCACAGAAAACCCTCTGGCATCAACGTTGTACGATAAATGGGAAGGCGGCCATTTTGGAATGTGGACCAAATTGAGTGCGCGCACTGGGTGCCGAACGGGTACGGGAAAGGCACGAGAGTGTTTCGGGGTGGACCAGCTCGACTTCCCGCGGTCGCCGCGAGAAGGGCGGAGCGGCGCTAAGGCATTCACACGTGCATTTTCGTAGGAAATGCGGTTTTTCTAGTTGTGTGAATGCCAACAAGGCATTCACACTATAGAGATTGTGTTTATATTTATTCTCGTATGTTACTATCTTCCGTCCGTACGTTTTTTGGCACGCTACTCCTCCTAGAGTATTTGTGCCATTTCAACGATTCATATATCAAAATGTTCAGCTCGTTCAGGACAATCCAGCTATGACTTTTGGTAATGCTGCAAGTTGCGCTTTTTGAAATATTAAGCCTTTTCGGCCATTTTTTTCCCATTGAAAATGAATGGAGCTAAAATGAAATGGCATTTTGGGGGCTTTATCATACCCTAAAACTCACCAAATTTGGCAGACTCATCACTCAGACATGCAGGAGTAACAAATGATCAAAACCTCGCATTTTCATATATGCTGAAGGGGCGTGGCCTGGCCTCAAAGTTAGGCATCTCGCCATGAAAAACGAAACACTAATAGCACCTACACGAAAACCGTCTAATACATCAAACCTTCAGTGATTGACCCACAACCACTCCCCTGCAATACTGAATGGTCAAATCATGACATTAATTAAGCCACGCCCCCTCACAACAGGAAGTGTACAGTTATACATTGAACGTCCCGATCGGACACCTGTTACCTAATCAGCGGGACGGTCTGTCCAGTGACCGAAGACATGTTGCTGTAACAAGCTTTCCAACACTGACCGTTTTGGGTGGAGCATGTGGGCGTGGCGATGTGGCGAATCAGCCGTCACGCCGTCACAAACGAAACACTAATAGCACCTACACGAAAACAGTCTAATACATCAAACCTTCAGTGATTGACCCACATCCGGTCCCCTGCAATACTGAATGGTCAAATCATGACAATAATTAAGCCACGCCCCCTCACAACAGGAAGTGTACAGTTGTACATTGAACGTCCCGATCGGACACCTGTTACCTAATCAGCGTGACGGTTTGTCCAGTGACCAAAGACATGTTGCTATAACAAGCTTTCCAACACTGACCGTTTTGGGTGGAGCATGTGGCCGTGGCGATGTGGCGAATCAGACGTAACGCCGTCACAATACGTTTGGCATTTTGGGGGCTTTATCAAATGGCATTTTTTGGGCTTTATCATACCCTAAAACTCACCAAATTTGGCAGACTCATCACTCAGACATGCAGGAGTAACAAATGATCAAAACCTCGCATTTTCATATATGCTGAAGGGGCGTGGCCTGGCCTCAAAGTTAGGCATCTCGCCATGAAAAACGAAACACTAATAGCACCTACACGAAAACCGTCTAATACATCAAACCTTCAGTGATTGACCCACAACCACTCCCCTACAATACTGAATGGTCAAATCATGACATTAATTAAGCCACGCCCCCTCACAACAGGAAGTGTACAGTTATACATTGAACGTCCCGATCGGACACCTGTTACCTAATCAGCGGGACGGTCTGTCCAGTGACCGAAGACATGTTGCTGTAACAAGCTTTCCAACACTGACCGTTTTGGGTGGAGCATGTGGGCGTGGCGATGTGGCGAATCAGCCGTCACGCCGTCACAAACGAAACACTAATAGCACCTACACGAAAACAGTCTAATACATCAAACCTTCAGTGATTGACCCACATCCGGTCCCCTGCAATACTGAATGGTCAAATCATGACAATAATTAAGCCACGCCCCCTCACAACAGGAAGTGTACAGTTGTACATTGAACGTCCCGATCGGACACCTGTTACCTAATCAGCGTGACGGTTTGTCCAGTGACCAAAGACATGTTGCTATAACAAGCTTTCCAACACTGACCGTTTTGGGTGGAGCATGTGGGCGTGGCGATGTGGCGAATCAGACGTAACGCCGTCACAATACGTTTGGCATTTTGGGGGCTTTATCATATCCCAAAACTCACCAAATTTGGCAGACTCATCAGGGGTGGTGAAAAATTACATATTTTGGGGGCGTGGCCAAAATTGCAAAAGAAACGGCTCAAGAGCGCCACCTAGAATATTTCAAACTACCCTCCGCATTGGCCTTAGTTTCACGTAGGATCATGAAATTTGGTACACTTGTCCAATTCACCAAGACGCACAGAAAACCCTCTGGCATCAACGTTGTACGATAAATGGGAAGGCGGCCATTTTGGAATGTGGACCAAATCGGGTGCATGCATTGGGTGCCGAACGGGTACGGGAAAGGCACGACAGTGTTTCAGGGTGGACCAGCTCGACTTCCCGCGGTCGCCGCGAGAAGGGCGGAGCGGCGCTAAGGCATTCACACGTGCATTTTCGCAGGAAATGCGGTTTTTCTAGTTGTGTGAATGCCAACAAGGCATTCACACTATAGAGATTGTGTTTATATTTATAGATGTTACTATCTTCATTCCGTACGTTTTTTGGCATGTAACTACTCGCACAGTTTTGGTGCCATTTCAACAATTCATATATCAAAATGTCCAGCTCGTTCAGGACAATCCGGCTATGACTTTTGGTAATGCTGCAACTTTAGCTTTTTGAATTATTTAGCCTTTTCGGCCATTTTTTTCCCATTGAAAATGAATGGAGCTAAAATGAAATGGCATGTTGGGGGCTTTATCATATCCTAAATCTCACCAAATTTGGCAGACTCATCACTCAGACATGGGGGAGTAAAAAATGATCAAAACC
>JBBPBX010069748.1:0-18773 GCA_038048925.1 Garcialebias charrua
GTGAACGTTTTGTCAGGAAGGCATCTTTGTCCTTCCTGGACGAAGGACAAATGGTAAATGGAGCTTATTTATATAGCGCTTTCCAGCCCCCTATGAGGGGCCCCAAAGCGCTTTACAATACCAACCATCCAACCATTCATACACACATTCATACACCGGTAGCGGCAGACTGCCATGCAAGGCGCCATCCAGTCCTACCGGGAGAAACTCGGGGTTAAGTGTCTTGCCCAGGGACACAACGACACATGGTGTGGGGAAACGGGATTCGAACCTCCAACCTTCCGATCGGTGGACGAGTGCCATTACCACTATGCCACGGCTGCCTATCTGCCTATCTGCAAGCTACATGCTGAGTGAAATAAAATTGAATAAAGTTGTTTCACTCCAGTTTTCATGTAAACATTCATACTTTTGAGTGTGGAAAAATGATTGTGTTATACAACAAATACAGAGCTTTATCATTCAATGGGTCTCTGACTTTGTACAGTACTGTAATAGATTTAGTATTTTTATTCTTACAGAATTTGTGTTCTCTCCATATCAGTTTGTTCATTCATTCATTCAACCTTTATTTATACAGGCTGGACTCGTTGAGCCACGGGGACTCATTTACAAGAGGGACCTGTCTCACTCACACCTAGGGTCAATTTAGAGTTAACAATCAGCCTAACATGCATGTTTTTGGACTGTGGGAGGAAACCGGAGCACCCGGAGAAAACCCACGCATGCACGGAGAGAACATGCAAACTCCACCCAGAAAGGCCCCCGGACCAGGATTTGAACCGGGGACCTGCTCGCTTAGAGGCAGTCAAAGTCAAAGTCAAAGTCAACTTTATTGTCAGAACTGCAATATGTACAGGACATACACAGGACCGAAATTGCGTTTCTCTCAGTCCCTCGGTGCAACAGTAACCATCTAAACACTAAACACTAAAACATTTAATAAACATAAGCATAAAATAGTAAAATAGTAAAAAAGTGTAACACTGTCCTGAGTTTTTTCATAATAGTATAAAAGTATGAAAATTTACACCAACACTGAAACACCAAACACCCCTAAAACACCAAACACCCAATGAACATAAGCATAAAATGAAATAATAAAAGTGTAATACTGTCCTGAGTTTTTGCATAGTAGTATAAAAAGTATAAAACGTATATCTATAAAATAAACTGAAGTTTCTAGCGTTGACATTTGCAAAGAGTCATCAACATCTCCAAAAGTTTGCTCTGTGTTGTAAAAAGCTGCACTTTCAACCTGCAGAAGGAATGTTGTTGTTGGAATATGGGGAGATGTTTTGTTTTTGCTACTGGGGGGATGTTTTGAGCACACAAAAGACTCCAGCCCCAGGGGGTCACACACACCTAATGGAATGCAAATTCCTCAATCTGTCATTTTACAGTCTCCCATGGGAGCTATATGTAAAATATTTACAAGTACATATGTTTGGTAGTCCTAGTGTTAAACTCCTGCCATCCACCTCCAGTTTGTGCAGTCATTGTTTTTTGGTTTCAGCTCTGTTATCACAGACAACACGGTCCTTCTGTTTGCCTGCCTAATCTGTACCCATCCTGTTTACCAACCTGTTAGTTTGTAAGTTTTTTGCTGCCACGTCAGCTTTTTGTTTTGTGTTGTTTAAAATAAATAATTTTTAGTTCAAAGAGAACTCCTGCTTCAGTCATCCTGCCTGCTTTTGGGTTCAAACCTAAACGGATCGTGACACATTCAAATTGCAGTTTTTTGATTTGTCGTTAGTTTGAAAGTAACTGATGTCAAGAGGGGAGTTGGTCCATTGAATCACTGCAAAGTGGACAGGTAACATTAGACCTGCCTTCAAGAAGAACTGGACCAGTGAAGAATATATGTCATTGAACTGGGAGCACCCACAGCACCACTAACACACCCAAAATGGATTCCACCACAGAGATTCAGCCAGAAGATACACAACATCCAAGAGCCTATTGAAAGACTATTGAAATATTATTGAAATACTAGAAAGTTCCTGGAGAAACTTCGACGGGGGCTGCCAGGCTACTGCCCGTTAGCAGCCATCCTGAATACAAATGGCTCTAAATGTTAAAAGCACATATCACGGAGCCAAATAAAATTCTTGAAATGATAGTAAAGGTGTTTGGGTTCATTTTCAGCTACGATTACACCAAATTTCAACTAAATAGCATTAAAAATGGCTGAATTATGGTGTTTTTTCTTTTTAGCTAAGGCGGCCATCTTGGATTTTTATTTTCGTTTTTTGTACGTGATAGAGAATGTCGTCAGCTACAACCTCACCAAATTTCAGCTCTCTATGTATAAAGATGGCTGAGTTATGGCATTTTTTCTCTTTTAGCTATGGCGGCCATCTTGGATTTTTATTTTTGGTTTCGGTACGTAATACAGAATGTCTTCAGCTACAACCTCACCAAATTTCAGCTCTCTATGTATAAAGATGGCTGAGTTAAAGCCATTTGAATGTAGCTATGGCGGCCATCTTGGATTTTCATTTTTGGTTTCCGTACGTGATAGAGAATGTCTTTAGCTACAACCTCACCAAATTTCAGCTTTCTATGTATAAAGATGGCCGAGTTATAGCCATTTGAAAGTAGCTATGGCGGCCATCTTGGATTTTTGATTTTGATATGGAATATGATAGGAAACATTGTCAGCTATCACCATACCAAGTTTCAGCTCAATATCACTAAAATTGACCATTTTACAGTATTTTGACTTTTTTGCGTTGTCGGCCATCTTGGAAATTGGATTTTCAATTGAAATTTATTAGGGATCATTGTCAGCTACCCATTTGCCAAATATAAGTTCCATATCTCCATCAAAATGGCCGCTTCACCTAATTTGCTTGTTCAAATGGCCGCTTCACCTAATTTGCTTGTTTAATTCAAAATGGCCGACTCACCTAATTAGCTGGTTTGATTCAAAATGGTCGACTCACCTAATTAGCTGGTTTGATTCAAAATGGCCGACTCACCTAATTAGCTGGTTTGATTCAAAATGGCCGACTCACCTAATTAGCTGGTTTGATTCAAAATGGCCGACTCACCTAATTAGCTGGTTTGATTCAAAATGGCCGACTCACCTAATTAGCTGGTTTGATTCAAAATGGCCGACTTACCTAATTAACTAGTTTGATTCAAAATGGCCGACTCACCTAATTAGTTGGTTTGATTCAAAATGGCCGACTCACCTAATTACCTGGTTTGATTCAAAATGGCCGACTCACCTAATTAGCTGGTTTGATTCAAAATGGCCGACTCACCTAATTAGTTGGTTTGATTCAAAATGGCCGACTCACCTAATTAGCTGGTTTGATTCAAAATGGCCGACTCACCTAATTAGATTGTTTGATTCAAAATGGCCGACTTACCTAATTAACTAGTTTGATTCAAAATGGCCGACTCACCTAATTAGTTGGTTTGATTCAAAATGGCCGACTCACCTAATTAGCTGGTTTGATTCAAAATGGCCGACTCACCTAATTAGCTGGTTTGATTCAAAATGGCCGACTCACCTAATTAGCTGGTTTGATTCAAAATGGCCGACTCACCTAATTAGCTAGTTTGATTCAAAATGGCCGACTCACCTAATTAGCTAGTTTGATTCAAAATGGCCGACTCACCTAATTAGCTAGTTTGATTCAAAATGGCCGACTCACCTAATTAGCTAGTTTGATTCAAAATGGCCGACTCACCTAATTAGCTAGTTTGATTCAAAATGGCCGACTCACCTAATTAGCTAGTTTGATTCAAAATGGCCGACTCACCTAATTAGCTAGTTTGATTCAAAATGGCCGACTCACCTAATTAGCTAGTTTGATTCAAAATGGCCGACTCACCTAATTAGCTAGTTTGATTCAAAATGGCCGACTCACCTAATTAGCTAGTTCGATTCAAAATGGCCGACTCACCTAATTAGCTAGTTTGATTCAAAATGGCCGCCTTACCTAATTAGCTAGTTTGATTCAAAATGGCCGACTCACCTAATTAGCTTGTGTATTGAACCTACCTTGTATATTGGCCGACTCAACTAAGTAGCTAGTTTGATTCAAAATGGCCGACTCACTTAATTATGTTGTTTGATTCAAAATGGCCGACTCACCTAATTAGCTAGTTTGATTCAAAATGGCCGTCTCACCTAATTAGCTAGTTTGATTCAAAATGGCAGACTCACCTAATTAGCTAGTTTGATTCAAAATGGCCGACTCACCTAATTAGCTAGTTTGATTCAAAATGGCCGACTCACCTAATTAGCTAGTTTGATTCAAAATGGCCGACTCACCTAATTAGCTAGTTTGATTCAAAATGGCCGACTCACCTAATTAGCTAGTTTGATTCAAAATGGCCGACTCACCTAATTAGCTAGTTTGATTCAAAATGGCCGACTCACCTAATTAGCTAGTTTGATTCAAAATGGCCGACTCACCTAATTAGCTAGTTTGATTCAAAATGGCCGACTCACCTAATTAGCTAGTTTGATTCAAAATGGCCGACTCACCTAATTAGCTAGTTCGATTCAAAATGGCCGACTCACCTAATTAGCTAGTTTGATTCAAAATGGCCGCCTTACCTAATTAGCTAGTTTGATTCAAAATGGCCGACTCACCTAATTAGCTTGTGTATTGAACCTACCTTGTATATTGGCCGACTCAACTAAGTAGCTAGTTTGATTCAAAATGGCCGACTCACTTAATTATGTTGTTTGATTCAAAATGGCCGACTCACCTAATTAGCTAGTTTGATTCAAAATGGCCGTCTCACCTAATTAGCTAGTTTGATTCAAAATGGCCGACTCACCTAATTAGCTAGTTTGATTCAAAATGGCCGACTCACCTAATTAGCTAGTTTGATTCAAAATGGCCGACTCACCTAATTAGCTAGTTTGATTCAAAATGGCCGACTCACCTAATTAGCTAGTTTGATTCAAAATGGCCGACTCACCTAATTAGCTAGTTTGATTCAAAATGGCCGACTCACCTTTTTTTTTTTTTTTTTTTTTTTTTATTAAAGTTTGAGCAAAATTTACAAAACATGTGGCATGTACAACAGAAATAATTTTTTGCAAGTATGAGGCACACAAGAAAAATTGAGAGAAAATAACATGACATGTTTAAGAAAGAAAAGACAATAAATAAAAATAAATAAAAATTAAAAACATACACAAGGGGCTCTAATTATTAAATAAAGTTCAGTTCTTCATAAGCATTGAGAAGCTGTAAACTCATCTTGCTTTTCATCAGTTTTAATGTTTTTAGGTGGTTGTCCATCAGCTGGCGTTGAAAGGTTGAAAAGTCAGGTTTTCTGTTTCCCCATTTACAAGAATGGATGAAGTATTTAGCAAGGATCAACAGGTTGTTCAGAATGAGGTCAGCTCTTCCGTCTCTGAGGGTGGTTCCAAATATTACATCCTCTCTTTTTAGAGGATGGAGAAGGAGATGTTTAGTTGAGAACCAGGCCTGAAAGTTTTCCCAAAAAGTTTCAGTATGTACACAGTAGAAGAAGAGATGGTCTGTTGTTTCAATATCATTGTCACAAAAAGTACAGTTGTTAGCATCGAAATTAAATCTTTGTCTTAATAGTTCTCTGGATGGAAAAATGTTATTGAGAATTTTAAAATGTATTTCTTTAGCTTTAGGACTTAAGGGGTATTTAAGGTAAGCAGTTCTCCACTTATTGACTTCAGAGTCAGAAAACAAACTCAGGATGGAGTTTCTGTTTGGACGTACAGGAAATATAATGTCGTTTAGATGTCGACGTAACCTTTTGTTAGAGTTACTTTTATCCAAAAGGTTAACTCCATTTATTTGAGGTGTAGGTAAGTGGAGGTTAGCTGTTTCAGTGCTTATATTTTGGACCATACATTTGACTGCAGTAGGGATAGAGTTTATAACTGTGTTAAACTGAGAGAGTGAGCAGTTCAAATTATATAGTGCACAGAAATCTTCATAAGACAACCAGCTTCCATTGTCCTTTAGAAGATGTTTTATGGACCAAATACCTTTTTCCATCCAGTGATCCAAATACAGAGATTTACTTCTGTGTAGTACATATCTATTATTCCAGATCGGAGTTTGGTGGGGAGTAAAATTGTGTGAGTACATGAGTTTCCAACATAACAACACCTGCTTGTGAAAATCAGCTAGCTTCACAGGGAGTTTAACAACATTAAAGTCACATTTGAGAACAAAATCTATACCACCAAGTTTTTTAAACAAACCTTTGGGAAGACAATACCAAATACTATTTCCATTCATTAAAAAAGATTTCAGCCAGTTTATTTTTAAGACAGCATTTAAGCATTCAAAGTCAATTGTTTGAAAACCACCATCTTTAAAATCTTTTACCATGTTTGCTTTTTTTAAGTAGTGGACTCGATTTTTCCAGATGAAGTTGAAGTTTAGTTGATTTATGGCTTTAATATATTTATTAGGTATGGCCATCGAATAAGCCGGATAAATACAACGAGACAGTGATTCCATTTTAGTTAGGTAGGTTCTCCCGAATAGCGTTAGATCTCTTTGATTCCATCCGTTTAACTGAGATTTGCAGTTCTGGATTTTATTCTCTATGTTAAGAGTATCACTGAGTTTAGTATCTTTAGTTATTACCATTCCAAGATATTTCACTGAGGATTTAATGGGAATACCATATGCTTCTGTTAGATTAGTGTTATGAATCGCCATCAGTTCACATTTCTGTAGATTCAAAGTTAGACCTGATGCTTTTGAAAATGTATTAATTAATTCAATGACTTTAGGAGTTTGATCTAGATTCTTCAAAAAGATTGTGGTGTCGTCAGCTAGTTGGCTGATTATAATTTGGTCATCAAAAATGTTCAATTTTGGAATGTTTGAGTTTTTTATGAAGATAGCCAACACTTCAACAGCCAGGATGAAGAGGAATGGAGAAATATTGCAGCCCTGTTTTACTCCTCTATTAATGGTAAAACGAGGAGAGGTGCCATGTTGAAGAGCAACCGAGCTTGTAGTGTCATTATAAAAGCTTTCAATGATTTTACAAAAATTTGACCCAAAGCCAAATAAGTGTAAGACTCTGAATAGAAACTGATGCTCCAGCATGTCAAAGGCTTTGTAGAAGTCTAAGAAAAGAATGAAGCCTTTGTCCTCAATCAGATCATTGTATTCGAGTAAATCTTGGACGAGTCTAATATTGTCGTGAATTGATCTTTTAGACATAAAACCTGTTTGGGTTTCAGAAATCACATCCTTAAGACCAGTTTTCAATCTATTTGTGTATATATATGTTAATAATTTGTAGTCACAGTTTAAGAGGGTGATTGGGCGGTAGTTGTCTAGAACTTTTCTGTCTTTTTCTGGTTTTGGAATAAGTGTGATAATTCCCTGCTTCATGCTGTGTGGAAGAGAGTTATTATCTATGGTCTCTTGAAAGACCTGGAATATAAATTCTCTGAGACAGTCCCAAAAATGTCTATAGAAATTAGCAGTAAGGCCATCAGGGCCGGGGGATTTATCAAGTTTCAAACACATGATAGTACGGTCTAGCTCTTCTATATTAATATTTTTGTCACAGTTTTCTTTGAAATCCACAGAGATCTGAGGGATGAATTGTTTCACTTGGTCTAACAGGAGGTCGCTATCTTGAGATGAAAAAGAGGAGCTGTAAAGCTTTTGATAAAAGTTGCTAATTTCTTTTGCTATTAAAGTTTGGTCTGTACACTCCTCATTGTTAATAAGGAGTGATTGAATGTGTTTTTTAGTTTGCCTCCTCTTTTCTAGTCTACAGAAGTAAGCACTGTTTTTTTCTCCTTCTTCAATCCATTTAGCTCTGGATCGGATAAAAGCACCCCGGGCCTTTCTTTCATAAGGCGTGTTTCCATCAAGGTTTCTAGGTGCGCATTATGAAGCATCGCATCAGAAAAGCTAAATGGAAACGGCATAATTCGAGTTAACTTCCTCTAAGTCGCTCTAAAGTTTATACGCTCGCTTGAGGTAGTTTTTGGGGAGTCGATTCAGAGCTGAGTCGGCTAAACGACAGATGGAAACAGATTAGCCGACTCAGTTCTGCCGCAGCGAACATTCACGTCACGTGACTGATCAGCTGTTTCCGCTCCGGACAACATGTAACATCGCTAAAACTAGTTGGCATGACAGAATAAATACAACTTGCCCGATAGCAACACATACCTGAAATATTCTCTCCATTTTGCCGAGATGTCTGTTTTCAAACGCTACTTCCTGTTTACTGTGGAAGTGCGTAACGCTGACGTCTGACGTATGGCGCTGACGTGTGACGTAATGACGCTGACGTCTGACGTAGAGACGCTTTGCGTGGCATTGCAGATGCGCTTCAAGCCAGTTAATGGAAACACTTCTGATCCTCATAATTTTAATTTACATTTTAGCGAAATTTTCTAAAATTCGCTCAAAAATCGAATTTAAATTGGATGGAAACATAGCTATAGATGGCGTCTAGTTTAGATTGTAAGGTCAAAAGGTTATTTTTGTCTGCATCATTTAGTGTCTGTTTAACACATAATGAGTTTAAATCCTTAACTAATTTTGTTTCTTCCAGGTCATTGTTTTTTTTTATTTTTTTGCTAAAGGAAATAGAATGAAGCCGTATCTTATATTTTAGGTATTCCCATTTTGAGGTGTAGGTTATTATTGATTCATCTAGAAATGTCTTTTTTACTAGTTCTTTGATTTCTTTACAATAGAGATCATTTTTTAAGAGATCTGCGTTGAATTTCCAGTATCCTGCATGTCTTAAAGTATCAGGAACAGGAGTAATTAGTAAATTGATGCTGCAATGATCTGTAAGGGGAGTTTTAGACATGTCACAATCTGATGTTAGTTTGAGGATATCATCCGTACCTAACCAGAAATCAATTCTAGATCTGCTTGAAGCATCTGGTCTGAACCAAGAAAATTGCTTTTGGTTATCATGTTTCTCTCTCCATAAGTCAATAAGTCCTAAGTTGTTACAGAAATCAGACATAATGTGGTTTGGACGGGAGTTTTCATATTTGTTTGGGTGTCTGTCAAAACTTTCATTCATAACCATATTCCAGTCCCCGCCTAATAATACAAAGTTTGTTGGGAATCTTTGTTTAAGTTGTTTAACATTAACTTCAATAGTTGTAAGAAGCTCCTTATTTTTTGAAGTGTTGCAGTAGCCATAAATGTTACCTAGGATTATTAGTGCATCCTCGATGTGTAATATGGAGAGAGACCAATGACCATCACTATCATTTTTTGTAAATATTATTTTCCCTGGGAAGTTATTCATTAATATAGCCACACCAGCTGATTTGGATGTGCCATGCGAATAAATAATTTTTTCTCCCCATTGGTTTGACCAAAATTTTTCATCGGAGTCAGTAGAATGAGTTTCTTGAAGAAGAATACAGTGTGGGTTCTTGTTTTTACAGTACAGAAATATCGCCTTCCTTTTGACAATCTCTCTGAGGCCCCTTACATTTAAAGACATAAACTTAAGATTGGTTTTTAAAGACATAAAATAAAAAATAAAAAGAATAACTACACAAACCTTAAAATTTGAGGATTAGTTAGAGTAGAATTAACTCAAGGCAAGCCCCTAAAGTCAAATATTGCCCTTTTTTGTTATAACATTCAAAAGAGAAAGAACACTCTTGCATCTGCAAAAAAAACACTGAACTTAAACCAACTTCACTCCTTTTTCATTCAGGTGAGAACAATAAGGAACACAGGAGTGCATGTAAGAAGAACTGTTCTGAAAAACGCTTAATTGAGAATAATGTGTAAACTGTATTCAGAAAAGAGACGAGGCTTTGATCACCTTGCCGTCGATTACTGCAACATGACCTCTGTAAAAAGCCACCTTGCCCTGAGATCTGGCTTTTGTAATTTTAGGCCACAGTTCTTCTCTTGCCAGCCGGTCTTCTTTTATGAAATCTTGAGCAAAACGAAGGCCTTGTTCTTTACACACCGTTGAATCCTTCGTCACCTTCCAAACCGTGTCACGATGGCGCCTCCTGGTGAACTGTATGATGACCTGACGAGGTCGACCTGCATCTTCCAAACCGTGTCACGATGGCGCCTCCTGGTGAACTGCATGATGACCTGACGGGATCGTCCTGCATCTTTTCTTCCCACTCGGTGAATCGTGTCGATCACATCTTCTACCTGGTCTGCCCACTGTGGTAAGATTCTTGAGAGCAGCTGCTCTGCCTTTTCTCTGAGGTTTTCTCCATCTTGCTCTTTGAGCCCCGACAGCCTGAGGTTCCATCTGCGCTTGTCTCTGTCAGCTTCCAGAAGTCTCTCCTTCAGAGCTGTGTTTTCTTTTTCCACTGAAGCAAGCTTTTCTTCAAGATTTTCTACAGTAGATTTACATTTGGTTATGTCGAGCGTATTCTGGTCCACTTGGAGTGTAATACGAGCGACCATTTCTGAATTTTCTTTCAGCTGTCTGCCAAAGTCATCAAATCTGTTCTCCAGACTTTTAATGGCTGTTATGAGAGCAGCTAAAGAGCTTTCATCCACTGTTGCTTGCTTTTTTGCTGGTGGGGGCTTACTTGGAGATGAATCCAGCTGTCTTCTTGTACCAGAGGCACTTTTTGACGTCTCCATCGGAGTTTCCGTGCTGGCAGCAGCAGCATAGCTATGCATGTTTAGCTTAGCATTAGCGTTAGCTGACTTAGCGTTAGCTTGTTTCAGACGAGGGAAGTCTTTCTCGTTACCGGCAGCCATCTTTTCACAAGGTTCTTAATTTTTTAGAGGAGATGTTCTGATCTACCTTGGAGATGAAGCAGTGTTCAGCAGTGTTCCAAAAGGGCCAGTTTTGTAGTAAGTTCGGGGCTGCACGAGTGGAGCTCAAAACAGCACGTGTGCCCACATCGCCATCTTGCCGGAAGTCGAAACGAGAGAGATGAAGCCGTTTCAACCGTGTTATATATGGGACCTGCAATAAAACACTGCCCTCTGCTGTCACAACAATCTACTACGGTGTTGAAGCAAAGAACGTCAACAGGATGTTTCAATGAGTGGCGCAATTTATAAAATTATAAACTGTTTTACCTTTTTGACAAGACTGGACCAGCTTCATAGATCCGTGCGCACAAAGGAATCCATTTTGTAGCGTCTACTAAAAGCTAAAAGCTACCGCGCGCTCTGTTTTTATCACGTGATGACGTCACTACGGGTACCCGAGTTGGACAAAAAAGCCTCGATAGAAGTCAAAGCACTCGACCTGTCGAAAACTCGGTTATTCTGTTAATGCACTAAGGTAGACCTCGACTTACGACGGAGTTCAGTTCCTACGTGGCGTCGTAAAGCGAATTTCGACGTAACATACGTCCAAACTGCACCTTATACGTACAGTACTGTGTTTTACCAAGCACTTAGCCTATCCTAACACAGTAGCCTACATAATTATCAAAAAACACATACATTTGGAGCCATAATGAAGGGAAAAAATAGTTAATTTCCTACTCTGGACTGCTGGTGAAGCCATTTCCTCCGTTTCTCCCCCCTCCTCCGGATTCTCCATTCATTTACGTTGTAAAATTGCCGTCCATAAAACAGCTATACTTTTCCACAGCTGCTGCCTGTTTCTGCCTGTCCAGCTTGCTCCAACAAGTTTAGTTTTGTTTTTTGAATGTCCAAAGGACCAGAATTAGCTTTTTTAGAGAGTACAGGCAGCTGTGGCCTCCACAGCTAGCAAAACAGGAAACCGGAAACTGTCGGAAACTGCGTAAATCGGCTTAAAAATAAAAAAAATTCAAAATATATACAGTACATATTTTTTTATGGAGATGCGTGTCGTAACCACGAAACGTCATAACTCAAGACTGCCGTAAGTCGAGGACTACCTGTATACAGTATATGTCTATGTGTTCAACCACAATGTAAACAAATCCAGAATAAAACAGGAAACATTGCGCCATAGTGCCCCTAGTGGCCAAATCTCCGGTGCGTTTTAAAAAATCTTCTTCAAGGGGACTGAATCTGGCACTTTATTTGAATAATTGACTATTTTATTCATTATGGGCACAGTGCTTCAGTTGATAAAGTACAATTCTCAGTTATTATACATAAAATAAAAAATAATAAAATAAAAAAAACACAAGGAAATCCACAAGAAAACATGGCGCTCCCCAGATGGAAACACATTAAATGAAATTGATTATATCTGCATTAACCGAAGATGGCGCAGCTCACTCAGAGATGTCAAAAGCTGCAGGGGCGCAGATATAGGATCAGACCACTACTTGGTGAGAGGAACAGTGAAACTGAAGTTGAAGAAAGGCAACAAACAAACCCAAACAATGATCTACGACACAGCAAAGCTCAAAGACAAAGAGTGGTCAGATAAACTAGAAATTGAAACAACAAACAGATTCCAGGTACTACAGGATGAGAATGATATCGAAGAAAAATGGCAATGCTTCCAAGAAGCAGTGCAGCAAGCAGCAGAGGCAACTATCGGCTGGAGAAGGGGAACTAGAAAAGAAAGATGGATTAGACCAAAAACATGGAACCTGATTGACCAGCGAAGAGAAGCTAAACAACACAGAGATCAGATACAAATGGTGGATGGAAGGAATGAGGCCAAGGAGAAATATAGACAGTTGAACAAACAAGTTAAAAAAAGCTGCAAGGAAGATAAAAAGATCTGGTTAGAAGATAAATGCAAAGAAGCCCAAAAGGCTGCAGATGAAAACAATACCAGGACACTATTTCGCATAGCCAGAGACCTAGGAGGCACGGGAAACAGTGGCGAAGTACCAATCAAAGACAAAAACGGAAAAATGATAAAGACAGAAATAGAAAGAAATGCCCGCTGGGTAGAACATTTCCAGGAAACACTGAACCAGCCTGAACCAGCACAACCTCTTACATTTACAGACAAGTACACAAAACAACACCTAGAAGTAAATACAGGGCAAATTCAAAAAGAAGAGGTCACAAAAGCAATCAACAAACTTAAAAACAACAAATCACCAGGAAACGACAATATATCGGCAGAATTGCTTAAACATAGCGGTGAGGCAATGGTAGAGAAGTTGACGGACCTATATAACGCATGCTGGAACAAGAAAACAACACCCACAGAATGGAGAAAAGGAACCATAATAAAGATACCAAAGAAAGGAGACCTAAGCGAATGCGGAAACTGGAGAGGAATAACGCTACTTTCGGTACCAGGGAAACTATTCTGTGCGGTGCTGTTAAACAGACTAAGAGACGCCGTTGACAAAGAACTTAGAGAAGAACAAGCGGGATTCCGTCCCAACAGATCATGCAGTGACCAGATTTTCGTGCTAAGAAACATCATAGAGCAATGCATAGAGTTCCAAAAACCTATAGCTATGAATTTCATCGATTTCCAAAAAGCATTTGATAGCATACACAGAATAAGCTTGTGGGACATTGTGCGAAGCTATGGTATACCCGAGATGTATGTAGAGATCTTCCAAAATTTGTATGATGGTGCCAGCTGCTGTGTGAAGGTAGAAGCAGGCACCACAGATTACTTTGAAATACTCACTGGAGTGAGACAGGGTTGCCCACTATCTCCATTCTTGTTCCTCCTCGCCATAGACTATGTAATGAGAATAGCCATGTGCAAAACAAATTTTGGAATAAAATGGACGACAAATGAGAACTTAACGGATCTAGACTTTGCAGACGATATAGTCCTACTGGCAAACACTCAACCAGTGCTTCAAGATATGACGCAAGCCCTACAAGAAAACGCTAAAAGGATTGGTTTGAAAATAAACGAAGGAAAAACAAAGGTTATGCAAGTTGGGCACACAGAACCAAACATACAGATAACAATAGATCAATCGTCTGCTGAGAAGGTACAGAAATTTGTCTACCTTGGAAGTGTCATAACTGACGATGGCAACGTAGATGCAGATATTACCACCCGCATCGGTAAGGCAGCATCAACATTCAGAAGACTGCAATCAATATGGGCAAGTAAATCCATATCCACGAATCTTAAGGTCAGACTACTGCAAGCAGTGGTTATCCCCACAGCCTTGTATGCCAGTGAGACGTGGAAGATGTCAGTAAAGATGGCCAAGAAATTGGATGCATTCCAACAAAGATGCCTGCGAAAGATACTGAAGATTACATACCTAGATCGGATTACAAACGCAGAAGTCTATCGTAGGACACATACCATACCCATGAGCCAAACAATTAAGCTAAGGAAGCTCAAGTTTGCAGGACATGTACTGAGAATGGAAGCACAGAGACTACCAAAGATTGCCTTCAATTGGAAACCACAAGGAAACAGAAAGAGAGGCAGACCCAAACTGACGTGGAGACGATCCTTTGAGAAAGACCTGAAGGTACAGGGCTTCGACCCGAGCACGGTGGAGATGATCGCCAAGGATAGAGATCAATGGAAACAGCTTGCCGCCCAATGCGCTCTCGAGCGCGGGAGGATCTAAGTCTAAGTCTAATACATAAAATTTATACTTTACAAGGAAATGTTTTATATTTTTTGGCATTTTATCACATCGCAAAATTGAAGTGTATTTATCTGATAAACCTAAAGACAACTTTGTGTGTTTACTTCAATTTTTTTTTTTTACTTTCACACCTAAGCATCGGCCTGACTGAAAAGGTTTGACACAATGTTTTTTCAGGTTTCTTGTTGTTTTTGTCCCTTTTTGTGATGCACAGACCGAAGCGTTTGCTACCAACTTTTAGTTGAGTGACAGGAAACTGAAGTAGGGCATCCTCTCGTCATGTGGTTTTAGCACCACCAAAATAACAAGCTAAACTTGCCTTGCATTGAACCTCTCTGTTTTGTGCTGTCAGTGTCTTCTGGACTCGTCAAATGCACCCTCATGTCCGAGTCACTCAGGTCGTCTGAGCTGTGTGTTTTAGATGTTTTTGCTGCATCAAGTTTGAGCCTGACTTTGCGTCACATTCTTCTTAATAATCATTAAGTGTAAGAACATTTTTATAAAGGGGTAATCTGACTTTTAAAGATTAAATTGAGATTTTGTTGTGATCTCCTGCAGCTGCAAAGTCATTACAGTTTCTAAACATGTCATCTTTGGTCGTCTTTCACTTTCACACTTTAAATGGTCTCGCTGTGACTACAAACCCCTCTAAAAAAAACTGAGGCTGAGTACCACAAACAAACAAAGCTGAACAACTCAGGTGTTTTTAAACGTTTGTTTAGTGACAAATCTAATGTACAGAATAATTTGTAATAATTTGGACGCTAAAAATACAAAGTAGTTTTAGTGACTGAACATGATGAATTTGAGCAAATGGAGATGAGTTATCACCTGCTGCCAAAAGTAAAAGATGAAAATTAATGGTTTTGCCTTTGCTTGTCTGTTAGCAAAATATCTTCTTTTATGTCTTCTTCCTTTGGCTGTTCCCTCTTTGGGGGTCACCATAGTGAATCATCTTCATCTCACTCTGTCCTTTGTGCCTTCTCTCCTCACTCCAACTATCACCATGTCCTCTGAATATATCTCCTCTGTCTTTTTCAGCCGCATTTCTATCATTCTTCTACCAATATACCCACTGTCTCTCCTCTGGACATGTCCATCTCAGTTTGGTCTCTTTAACTTTATCTCCCAGTTGTTCAACATGTGCTGTACCTCTGATGATCTCATTCCTGATCTTATCCATCCTTGTCACTCCTAAGGAGAACCTGCTGGTGAAGATTCTCAGTCGTCCAGGACATGATGAAATCAAAAAAGGCGTTCAATACAGGATCAACTGGACTTTATTTGTTGCAGAAAACGTTTCGACTTCTACTCAACATCTTCATTTCTGCCACTTCCAGTTCTTTCTCCTGTCTTTTTGTCCATGTCTCTGTCTCCAGACCATGCAACATAGTTGGTCTCACCACTGTCTTGTAAACTTTTCCTTTGACCTTTGCTGACACCCTTTTGTCACAAATCACTCCTGAAACTTTACTCCATCTACTCCATCTTGCATGGACTATATTTTTCACCTCTTTACCACATTCTTGGGGAACATTGGGGGAGTGGTGGCAGAGAGGTTAGAGAAGGTCTGTGATCGGAAGATCGCCGGTTCAAGCCCTGGTACCGACAAGATCAAAAATTGGGTGGAAAAGGTGAAACACTCACACCGGCCTCCACCCTCATTCGCCCTACTCTGGGCCCCTGAGGAAGGCCCTTAACCCCAACCATCTGCTCCCTAAAAAAACGGGTATCTCTTGAAAATGAGTTTTCGTGGCTCAATGAGACTACCTCAATAAATAAAGGGTGAATGAATTTTTTTTATCCATTTTCTTGGACAGTGGACCCCAAGTACTTGAAGTCCTGCACCATTGTGATCTCTGATCCTTGTAGTCTCACTGTTCCACCTCCTCCCTCTCATCCACACACATGTACTCTGTACATGTACAACTTCATACCTCCACCTCTCCAAGTTTTCTTCCACCTGTTCCCTGTTCTCATCACACATCCAAGTGTCATCCGCAAGCATCATAGTCCATGGGGATTCCCAGGATGCACATCTAAACCCACATCAGTAGTTCAACATGGATCTTTTCAAATGCAAAAAATGGCTATAACATAAAATGAAGAGATAATGAGCAAAGGTTTGTGTGGTAGTAGCTGAGTTCATCCTCAACACATTCTTTGAGCACCGACCCATCTTGTTCAATGTTATGTCAGTTACAAGACTTCATCTGAACAGCAAGACTTCATCTGAACAGCTTCAAGTTCTTCATTTCTCATTTTACAATGACTCTACTGTAGTTTAACAGTCTGATAGGCTGATGGTGCATTTCCTCAAAGAATAATAGGTCCTTTAATTTGACATAACTCACTTACAGATATGATACATATTTTAAACCAACTCAAGATGCTTAAAAAACTTTTACCGACTGAACACGATAAATTTGAGCAAGTGAAAGTCAAACACGTGTTGTAAGGAGGATTTCCTGATTAATGTGATCTTTTTGTCTCAAAACAAACTGAAAATGAGGTCAGTGCACTTTATTGCACCCACTTCGAACGTTATCAGCCAGGGCGGCCGTGGCGTTGTGGCAATGGCAGTCGTCCCCCGATTGGAAGGTTGGACATTCGAATCCCAAGTTCCCACACCATGTGTCATTGTGTCCCTGGGCATGACACTTTACCCCGAGTTGCTCCCGGTAGGACTGGCTGGCGCCTTGCATGGCAGACTACCGCTACCGGTGTATGAATGTGTGTATGAATGGGTGGATGGCTGGTGCTGTAAAGTGCTTTGGGGCCCCTCATAGGGGGCTGGAAGGCGCTACTGTATATAAGTAAGCTCCATTTACCATTTAAATGGCCGTTATTTGTTGTTATCATCCCCATATGTAGCGGTCAGACTGCCCCTCCTGTACCTCTTAGTGGGTTTAAAAGTACGTTGTAGCGTTGGTAGCGATGATAATAGGCTCTGTTTTTAGCTATGTGTTTAGGTTTACAGCAAAGGGTCTGGCATTTAGGGTCTTGGTCAGGCACAAGGGTAAGGGGATTAAGTTTAGGGTTGGTCCTCTGGGTCAGGTGTAAGGTTAGGTTTAGGAAAAGGGTTACATAGACTGAAAAAACACAAAACAAGACACTTACTGGTTTACCCCGGTGAGACGCTGCCTATTATCAGCGATAATAACGTACCTTTAAACCTACTAGGAGGTAGGTGGAACAGTTTCACTGCTACATATGGGGATGATAACAACTAATAACGGCTATTTAGTAATAACGGCTAGTTGATTGATTTGATTTGATTTGATGTGATGTTTATTCATTCATTTTAAAAGAACAATACAAAACAGTTTCATCAGATACAAGAATACAAGTAGGATAAAATGAAAGGAGCAGAAAGAAGATGAAATCTTATTATATCTGCCCCTTATTTCACAGTTTGTTCAACCAATGATAACCTTCAAACTACATCACAAAATGAATAATTCTACTTAATTTTACTAACTGTAATACACAAACTACATCACAAAATGAATAATTCTACTTAATTTTCTAACTGTAATACACAAACTACATCACAAAATGAATAATTCTACTTAATTTATCTAACTGTAATACACAAACTACATCACAAAATGAATAATTCTACTTAATTTTTCTAACTGTAATACACAAACTACATCACAAAATGAATAATTCTACTTAATTTTTCTAACTGTAATACACAAACTACATCATTCTAACTGTAATACACAAACTACATCAGAAAATGAATAATTCTACTTAATTTTTCTAACTGTAATACACAAACTACATCACAAAATGAATAATTCTACTTAATTTTTCTAACTGTAATACACAAACTACATCACAAAATGAATAATTCTACTTAATTTTTCTAACTGTAATACACAAACTACATCATTCTAACTGTAATACACAAACTACATCAGAAAATGAATAATTCTACTTAATTTTTCTAACTGTAATACACAAACTACATCACAAAATGAATAATTCTATTTAATTTTTCTAACTGTAATACACAAACTACATCACAAAATGAATAATTCTACTTAATTTTTCTAACTGTAATACACAAACTACATCACAAAATGAATAACTCTACTTAATTTTTCTAACTGTAATACACAAACACACTAAGCTACATCATCAGTCAACATAAGTGTAATACACAAACACACTAAGTTACATCATATATAGTTTTTGAGCAAGTCCTTTTTGACCTTTTTCTTAAATGTATACATTGATTTTGCATTTTTAACATCACTCTCCAGAGCATTCCACAATCGAACTCCCTGAATTGAGGTAGACCGTC
>JBBPBX010069749.1:8202-18772 GCA_038048925.1 Garcialebias charrua
ATTTTTTCGTTGGAGTGTCACCCATCGGGCCTGAGGTTCAGGGTAGCTAAGTGGAGGAAACTGATTTGAAACGTGGTTTTGAATGAGAGAAGAATCATTTGAAATGTGAACAAGTCAGTGGTTAGCTGGGGGGGTTAGCTTAGGATTACTTTGGGCCTGTGGTTCCGGATTGCTAAAGGGAGGAACTTGATTTGAAAATGTGATTTAAAGCATAAGAAAAATCTTTTGAAACATCACTTGAAAGGTGAACTGGTCGATTGTGACCCGGGGACTCAGTTTTAGCATTTAGTTTACCTCGGACCATCACCCAGCTGATCTGTGGTTTCTGAATGATAACATGAGCTAGCATTAGTGGCTCTGCGCTGCCAATGGGCGCCTGGCTAATTAATGGTTTTTCAAAAGCACAGAGTCGAGCTTCCAGATCAGATAGCCTCTCCTCCAGAACCAACATAGCAGAACATTTGATGCATGTGCCATTAAAACAAAAAATTAAATAAAAAAAATGTAAATAAAATTTTATTTATTCCTATTCCTAAATAAGTAATGTAAATAAAATCTAAATTCATTCAACCTTTATTTATACAGGCTAGCCTCGTTGAGTCACGGGGACTCATTTACAAGAGGGACCTGTCTCACTCACACCAAACAACCATCCACTCTCACACTCACACCTAGGGTCAATTTAGAGTCACCAATCAGCCTAACAAGCATGTTTTTTGGTCTGTGGGAGGAAACCGGAGTACCCGGAGGAAACCCACGCATGCACGGGGAGAACATGCAAACTCCACCCAGAAAGGCCCCGGACCGGGATTTGAACCGGCAACCTTCTCGCTGAGAGGCAGCAGCTCTACCAGTTGTGCCACCGTGCTGCCCAAATAAATAAGTAATAAATAAATAAATAAGTAATGTAAATAAAATCAAAGAGCTACCATTTGCAACATAAATAAACTAACATTTTCTTTCACAATAAAACACTGTAAACTTATCAAACGTTGAAATCGATAAAAGTTCAGTTTTTAGTAAAATTAAGTAAGGTTGAATTTATTGACAGCAACATGTAAAAAGGTTGCTCCTGGTCCATCTTGGTCGCTGTTCAGCATCTCCTCCTCTTTTACAACAGTCTGTAATATCTAGGACCTGAGGAGACCAGCTGCTGAAGTTTCTGGAGAATAATTTTTTCTGATGCAGGAGTCTTGCTGGTCAGCAGGCTCATCTTTGCTTTGCGTGTAATTTCATTGTGTGTCAAATGGTTTCAGTTGATTTGGATTAGCTCCAACATGCAGCTCAGCTCTGCCTGCTCTCTTGGAGAAAATGACTGATTACCATGCGGATGGAATGTTTCTTCTAAAATCTGATTCAAGCTGCAATCTGCCTGATTCCAGAGTCAGCAGGGTGCAAATCTGTTTTGTCTGCTACATTGAGGGGGCCTCTCCATCAGCCCTCATACTGCCAGTTAGTCAGACACCTCTCTGACAGGAAAGTGGCAGCTCCAAAGTGTAGTAACTGAGACACAACTTCCCTGTGGCCATGGCAACCGAGTTAGAGAGTGCACAGCAGGGTTTGCTGCCAGAATATTGACTGTAGAAAGGCAAGCAGAGAAGGAAAAGTGGCAGGGTAATGCAGCTGAAGACTTTATTCTGCAGCTGGAGTGTTTGGGGTCTGACTAACACACACAGTCAATATGCATGACCTGAATTTCACCCCTTGTTGAAACATTCCATGCTGCTGAATTAATTATTCTCTGTTAAATCCATATGTGGCAACTGATGACATATATGAGCAAACAAAACTTCCCCAGTTTCTTCCTCATTTGCAATCTTGACGGTACTCTCACTTCCTTTCTGTGAGATGCTTAACTATCATATCTAACTTGTTTTCTGTTAAACATACAGTCCAGCAGTGCATGTTTGGAGTCAGGGGTAAAAGTTCATTGCCATCAGCACGGCTTGAGGAGGATGAAAACAGCTTTATCTAAGCAGCTTTTTGATGTCTGGAAGTGCACTGAGAAAGCCACCCTATTTTTGAGTCACATTTAAGAGACCGTCGCCTCTGGACTGTGAAACTGTCATTAATGAGAGCCTAGCTGCAGGAAGAAGATGCAACTTTTTAACTTTTGCTGACGGCTTCTAGAATTGAAGATCCAGGCAGATGATGCTGGTTTAAGGAACATGGTTTTATTATTATTTAAAAGCATATTGCTGAGTCCCAGGTTATTCTACTTCAATGAAAAGACCTAGAAGAAATTTTAAATGCTGAATTTATACCCAATAATCTTCATTTAATGACTGCTTCAGACCATAACACATTAACAGAAAATAAAATGTGTTGTTGTAGTGGACCTAACCATGGTCAACTGAGATGCTGAGATGCTTTGAACTATTCCAGTGATGTTTTTTACTGACCCTCTCAGTAAACAGACATTTAACACAATTTATTCCATTAGTTGGAATCTCCCCTCCCTGGGCTGCCACCTTACCGTGGTGGAGGGGTTTGAGTGTCCCAATGATCCTAGGAGCTATGCTGTCAGGGGCTTCATGCCCCTAGTAGGGTCACCCAAGGCAGACAGGTCCTAGGTGAGGGACCAGACAAAGTGCAGCCCAAACACCCCTTATGATGAGTAACAGTAATGGAATCAATGTTCCCTCGCCCGGACGCGGGTCACCGGGGCCCCACTCTGGAGCCAGGCCCGGAGGTGGGGCACGTTGGCGAGCGCCTGGTGGCCGGGCTTTTACCCATGGAGCTCGGCCGGGCACAGCCCGAAGAGGAGACGTGGGTCCCCCTTCCCATGGGCTCACCACCTATGGGAGGGGCCAAAGGGGTCGGGTGCAATGTGGGATGGGTGGTGGCCGAGGGCGGGGACCCTGGCGGTCTGATCCTCGGCTACAGAAGCTGGCCATTGGGACATGGAATGTCACCTCTCTGGTGGGGAAGGAGCCTGAGCTAGTGTGTGAGGTTGAGAGGTTCCGGCTAGAAATAGTCGGACTCACCTCAACGCATGGCTCTGGCTCTGGAACCAGTTTCCTTGAGAGGGGTTGGACACTCTTCCACTCTGGAGTTGCCCCTGGTGAGAGGCGCCGAGCAGGAGTGGGCATACTTGTTGCCCCCCATCTTGGTGCCTGTACGTTGGGGTTCACCCCGGTGAACGAGAGGGTAGCCTCCCTTCGCCTACGTGTGGGGGGACGGGCTCTGACTGTTGTTTGTGCCTATGCGCCAAATCGCAGCGCAGATTACCCACCCTTTTTGGAGTCCTTGGAGGGGGTATTGGAGAGTGCACCTCCTGGGGACTCCCTTGTTCTACTAGGGGACTTCAACGCTCACGTGGGCAATGACAGTGAGACCTGGAGGGGTGTGGTTGGGAGGAACGGGCCCCCTGATCTGAACCCAAGTGGTGTTCTGTTATTGGACTTCTGTGCTCGTCATGGATTGTCCATAACGAACACCATGTTCAGGCATAAGGGTGTACATATGTGCTCTTGGCACCAGGACACCCTAGGTCGCAGTTCGATGATCAACTTTTTTTTTTGTTTATTTAATCATTTCATTTCCATTAAAACAATACAAATTTCAAGAGAAAAAAATATAAAATACCTATAAAATGAAAGGCGGCAGAAGAAGAATTAAATCTTATAATTTCTGCCCGAGGCAGCTTATCAGAGTTGTGGCAGCTTATCAGAGTTGTGGCCGCAAGGTTGTTGGTGCCTGTCGTGGTGGCAACCCTCGAACCCGGTGGTGGACACCGGCAGAGAGGGATGCTGTCAGGTTGAAGAAGGAGTCCTATTGGGCCTTTTTGGCCTGTGGGACCCCGGAAGCAGCAGATAGGTACCGACAGTCCAAGCGGCATGCGGCTCGGGTGGTTGCTGAGGCAAAAACTCGGGCGTGGGAGGAGTTCGGAGAGGCCATGGAGAATGACTTCCGTACGGCTTCGAGGCGATTCTGGTCCACCATCCGGCGTCTCAGGGGGGGAAAGCGGTACGCGACCAACACCATTTATGGTGGGGATGGCGTGCTGTTGACCTCAACTCGGGATGTTGTGAGTTGGTGGGCGGAGTACTTCGAAGACCTCCTCAATCCTACTAGCATGTCTTCCACCGAGGAAGCGGAACCTGGGGACTTTGGGTCGGGCTCTCCAATCTCTGGAGCTGAGATCGCCGAGGTGGTTAAAAAGCTCTGCGGTGGCAGGGCTCCAGGGGTGGATAAGTTTCGTCCTGAGTTCCTTAGGGCTCTGGATGTTGTGGGGTTGTGTTGGCTTACGCGACTCTGCAATATCGCATGGACATCGGGGGCAGTTCCCTTGGATTGGCAGACTGGGGTGGTGGTTCCCCTATTCAAAAAGGGGGACCGTAGGGTGTGTTCCAACTATAGGGGGATCACACTCTTAAGCCTCCCTGGTAAGGTCTATTCAGGGGTTCTGGAGAGGAGGGTCCGTCGGATAGTCGAACCTCGGATTCAGGAGGAGCAGTGTGGTTTTCGTGCTGGTCGTGGAACACTGGACCAGCTCTACACCCTCAGCAGGGTCCTGGAGGGCGCGTGGGAGTTTGCCCAACCAGTTTACATGTGCTTTGTGGACTTGGAAAAGGCATTCGACCGCGTCCCTCGGGGGGTTCTGTGGGGGGTACTCCGGGAGTATGGGGTACCAGGCCCATTGATATGGGCTGTTAGGTCCCTGTACGACCGGTGTCAGAGCTTGGTCCGCATTGCCGGCAGTAAGTCAGGCTCGTTTCCAGTGAGAGTTGGACTCCGCCAAGGTTGCCCTTTGTCACCGATTCTGTTCATAACTTTTATGGACAGAATTTCTAGGCGCAGCCAAGGTGTTGAGAGGATCCGTTTTGGTGGCCTTAGAATCGCTTCTCTGTTTTTTGCAGATGATGTGGTCCTGTTGGCTTCATCAGATCGTGATCTACAGCTTTCGCTGGAGCGGTTTGCAGCCGAGTGTGATGCGGCCGGGATGAGGATCAGTTCCTCCAAATCCGAGGCCATGGTCTTGAGCCGGAAAAGGGTAGCATGCCCTCTCCGGGTCGGGGATGAGGTCCTGCCCCAAGTGGAGGAGTTTAAGTATCTCGGGGTCTTGTTCACGAATGAGGGAAAACTGGAGCGTGAGATCGATAGGCGGATAGGTGCAGCATCCGCAGTGAAGCGGGCGCTGTACCGGTCTGTCGTGGTGAAGAGAGAGCTGAGTCGAAAGGCAAAGCTCTCAATTTACCGATCGATCTACGTTCCCACCCTCATCTATGGTCATGAGCTTTGGGTTGTGACCGAAAGAACGAGATCTCGGATACAAGCGGCTGAAATGAGTTTTCTCCGCAGGGTGTCTGGACTCTCCCTTAGAGATAGGGTGAGAAGCTCAGTCATCCGGGAGGGACTCGGAGTAGAGCCGCTGCTTCTCCACATCGAGAGGAGCCAGTTGAGGTGGCTCGGGCATCTGGTTAGGATGCCTCCTGGACGCCTCCCTGGTGAGGTGTTCCGGGCATGTCCCACCGGGAGGAGACCCAGAGGAAGACCCAGGACACGCTGGAGGGACTATGTTTCTCGGCTGGCCTGGGAACGCCTTGGGATTCCCCCAGAGGAGCTGCTCCAAGTGGCTGGGGAGAGGGAAGTCTGGGCCTCCCTACTTAGGCTGCTACCCCCGCGACCCGACCTCGGATAAGCGGAAGAAAATGGATGGATGGATGGAATTTCTGCCCCTTTTTAACAAAATCAATTCAAACAATCAATTCAAGCAATAATCACAAATAATACAACAAAACCCAAAACATATCAACAATTATTCTTTATAGTTTTCGCTAATATTAACTAACTTAAATGTATCTCGTCAGCATTATATTCTTTATCCTTTTCTTAAATACAAATAATGATTCCTCATTTTTAATATCATTATTCAAACCATTCCATAGATCAATTCCCCTCATTAAAGTAGACCTACCCCGCAAACTTGTTCTAAACTTTGGCTTAACAAAAATATCAGTTCCTTTTAAATTATAGCAACTGCTCCTTTTTACAAAATACTCTTGTACGTTCGATGGTAAATTGTGATTCTGAGCCCTGTACATTAGTAATAGAATAAAGTAGTCTACCAAATCATAAAACTTGAGTAATTTCAGTTGATGAAATAAAATACTTGAAGGATGACAATAATCTTTTCTTGAGATAATTCGTACAGCTCTTTTTTGTAAAATAAAGATAGATTTGGTTGCAGTTTTACAAGCTGTACCCCAGACACCAATACAATAAATTAAATTTGGCACAACAATTGTATTATACAGTAAACACAAAGCCTTGTCTGTCAGTAAGTCCCTCGTTTTATATAGTACTGCCATGGACTTAGACATTTTAGTTCTTACAAAATTTATGTTTTTTCCATGACAATTTATCATCGATAATCACACCCAAAAACTTTACTTCATTCACTCTTTGTATCTCCACACCATCAATCTTGAAAAGAAAATCCATAGTTGACTTTTTTTTACTAAATATCATATAATTAGTTTTTTCCACGTTCAGTGATAACTTGTTTAATTTAAACCAAGTTTGAATTTTGTCAAACTCCATCTTCATTAATTCAAACGTCTGATTCAAGTCTCTACCCGAGCATAAAAAAGTAGTGTCATCTGCAAATAAAACACACCTTAGAATCCCAGACACCTTAATTAAATCATTTACATATAAAATAAACAACTTAGGGCCAAGCACTGAACCTTGTGGTACTCCACACGAAATACTGCATAGTTGAGATCTCACATCATCAATTTGTACAAACTGTTTTCTGCCCTTCAAATAACTAGATATCCACTGTATGGCTAGACCTCTAATACCGTACTGTTGCAATTTTTCAAGTAAAATGGTGTGGTCAATGGTGTCAAAAGCCTTTCTCAAATCAACAAACAGACCCATACAATACTGCTTATCATCTATTGCTGAAGTAACCTCTTCTATCAGTTCCATAAGAGCCAAACTTGTCGAATTATTTGATCTAAAACCATACTGACTATTACTCAAGATATTGTTTTTATCAAGAAACTTGTCCAGTCTGGACACAAATAATTTTTCAAGGATTTTTGAAAACTGTGGCAACAAAGAAACAGGTCTATAATTATTAAATAAACATTTCTCCCCATTTTTAAAAATTGGAACCACCTTTGCAATTTTCATTTTTTCAGGGAATATACCTTTAGAAAGTGATAAATTACAGATGTAATGGCTCTATAATATGACTTATTATCTCCTTCACAACCATCATATCCAAATCATCACAGTCTTTAGATCTTTTATCAGTAAATTGTCCAACAACCTTCATTATTTCTTCTTTAGTGGTTCCATTTAGAAACATACTGTTTACACAACCACTGATTAAATAACTCACGTTTTCATCTATTTTAGGAATTGAGGTTGCAAGATTAGATCCCACATTTACAAAATAATTATTGAAACCATTTACAATTTCTTTGTCATCATGAATTTCTACATTATTTTCCACAAAATGTTGTGACAATCCCATGTTACCCTTATGTTTATTTAGAACACTGTTAATTACTCTCCATGTCGCCCTCATATCACCACTGCATTTATGTAATAATTGACTATAGTATTCCCTCTTATGTTTTCTTATAATCCCTACTAACTTATTTTTGTACTTTTTATACTTTTCTTCAGCATCCTATGTTCTAGACTTTATGAAATGTGAATATAGATTATTCTTTTTTTACATGCATTCTTTAATCCATTAGTCATCCAAGGATGATCTACTTTTTTATCCTTAATGTAGATTTTCTGCATACAATTTTTTAAAACAAATTTTCAAGGATCCTGATAAATTCATCGTAAGATTTGTTTACGTCATCAACATAAACTTCATCCCATTTTGTATTTTTGTATTGTTGTCGTATCATCTGATCTACGGCCGCATGTCTTGGACATTTGGGTGAAGAGAGGGGCGGAGCTGTCAACTGACCACTACCTGGTGGTGAGTTGGCTCCGATGGTAGGGGAGGATGCCGGTCAGACCTGGCAGACCCAAACGTATTGTGAGGGTCTGTTGGGAACGTCTGGCAGAGTCTCCCGTAAGACGGAGCTTTAACTCCCACCTCCGGGAGAGCTTTGAACACGTTCCGAGGGAGGCGGGGGACATTGAGTCAGAGTGGGCCATGTTCCGCGCCTCTATTGTCGAGGCAGCTTATCAGAGTTGTGGCCGCAAGGTTGTTGGTGCCTGTCGTGGTGGCAACCCTCGAACCCGGTGGTGGACACCGGCGGTGAGGGATGCTGTCAAGCTGAAGAAGGAGTCCTATTGGGCCTTTTTGGCCTGTGGGACCCCGGAAGCAGCAGATAGGTACCGACAGTCCAAGCGGCATGCGGCTCGGGTGGTTGCTGAGGCAAAAACTCGGGCATGGGAGGAGTTCGGAGAGGCCATGGAGAATGACTTCCGTACGGCTTCGAGGCGATTCTGGTCCACCATCCGGCGTCTCAGGGGGGGAAAGCGGTACGCGACCAACACCATTTATGGTGGGGATGGCGTGCTGTTGACCTCAACTCG
Source organism: Garcialebias charrua (assembly GCA_038048925.1). NCBI lineage: Eukaryota > Metazoa > Chordata > Actinopteri > Cyprinodontiformes > Rivulidae > Garcialebias > Garcialebias charrua. The sequence continues at coordinate 16,726 of JBBPBX010069749.1, forward strand.
GGATGTTGTGAGTCGTGGGCGGAATACTTCGAAGACCTCCTCAATCCTACTGGCACGTCTTCCACTGAGGAAGCGGAGCCTGGGGACTTTGGGTCGGGCTCTCCAATCTCTGGTGCTGAGGTCACCGAGGTGGTTAAAAAGCTCCGCGGTGGCAGGGCTCCGGGGGTGGATGAGATTCGCCCTGAGTTCCTTAGGGCTCTGGATGTTGTGGGGTTGTGTTGGCTTACGCGACTCTGCAATATCGCGTGGACATCGGGGGCAGTTCCCTTGGATTGGCAGACTGGGGTGGTGGTTCCCCTATTCAAAAAGGGGGACCGTAGGGTGTGTTCCAACTATAGGGGGATCACACTCTTAAGCCTCCCTGGTAAGGTCTATTCAGGGGTTCTGGAGAGGAGGGTCCGTCGGATAGTCGAACCTCGGATTCAGGAGGAGCAGTGTGGTTTTCGTCCTGGTCGTGGAACACTGGACCAGCTCTACACCCTCAGCAGGGTCCTGGAGGGTGCGTGGGAGTTTGCCCAACCAGTTTACATGTGCTTTGTGGACTTGGAGAAGGCATTCGACCGCGTCCCTCGGGGGGTTCTGTGGGGGGTACTCCGGGAGTATGGGGTACCAGGCCCTTTGATACGGGCTGTTAGGTCCCTGTACGACTGGTGTCAGAGCTTGGTCCGCATTGCCGGCAGTAAGTCAGGCTTATTTCCAGTGAGAGTTGGACTCCGCCAAGGTTGCCCTTTGTCACCGATTCTGTTCATAACTTTTATGGACAGAATTTCTAGGCGCAGCCAAGGTGTTGAGGGGATCCGTTTTGGTGGCCTTAGAATCACTTCTCTGTTTTTTGCAGATGATGTGGTCCTATTGGCTTCATCAGATCGTGATCTACAGCTTTCACTGGAGCGGTTTGCAGCCGAGTGTGACGGCCGGGATGAGGATCAGTTCCTCCAAATCCGAGGCCATGGTCTTGAGCCGGAAAAGGGTAGCATGCCCTCTCCGGGTCGGGGAGGAGGTCCTGCCCCAAGTGGAGGAGTTTAAGTATCTCGGGGTCTTGTTCACGAATGAGGGAAAACTGGAGCGTGAGATCGATAGGCGGATAGGTGCAGCGTCCGCAGTGAAGCGGGCGCTGTACCGGTCTGTCGTGGTGAAGAGAGAGCTGAGTCAAAAGGCAAAGCTCTCAATTTACCGATCGATCTACGTTCCCACCCTCATCTATGGTCATGAGCTTTGGGTTGTGACCGAAAGAACGAGATCTCGGATACAAGCGGCTGAAATGAGTTTTCTCCGCAGGGTGTCTGGACTCTCCCTTAGAGATAGGGTGAGAAGCTCAGTCATCCGGGAGGGACTCGGAGTAGAGCCGCTGCTTCTCCACATCGAGAGGAGCCAGTTGAGGTGGCTCGGGCATCTGGTTAGGATGCCTCCTGGACGCCTCCCTGGTGAGGTGTTCCGGGCATGTCCCACCGGGAGGAGACCCAGAGGAAGACCCAGGACACGCTGGAGGGACTATGTTTCTCGGCTGGCCTGGGAACGCCTTGGGATTCCCCCAGAGGAGCTGCTCCAAGTGGCTGGGGAGAGGGAAGTCTGGGCCTCCCTACTTAGGCTGCTACCCCCGCGACCCGACCCCGGATAAGCGGAAGAAAATGGATGGATGGATGGATGTATTCTTTTTACTTTACCAGAAACGTCAAAATAAATTCTCACCCTGTACTGTCAAGGTCTTACTGCCATCAGCTGGTAAGGCGCGTGATGTCAATTTGAACCCCGCCTACTAGAACCGGTACCGGGGCGGCCGTGGCGTAGTGGTAATGGCAGTCGTCCCCTGATCGGAAGATTGGCGGTTCGAATCCCAGTTCCCCACACCATGTGTCGTTGTGTCCTTGGGCAAGACACTTAACCCCGAGTTGCTCCCGGTAGACTGGAAAGCACCTTGCATGGTAGTCTGCCGCTACCGGTGTATGAATGTGTGTAGCATTCAATGTGTGTAGCACTTTGAGATTTTCACTAATGAAAAGTGCGTTATAAATTGAATTCATTATTATTATTATTATTATTATTATTA
>JBBPBX010069750.1:7354-18772 GCA_038048925.1 Garcialebias charrua
TGGTTCTGATCCTCCAACCATAAAATCAAAAAAAATTTTCCATCTCGACAATAAGACCGCTCCTTTGTTTAGTGATTATGGTTGATTTCATCGGCCCTGACCCTCTAAGGATCCGAGCTCTATCAGCAATTATCGTTCCTACAGTTGAACGCGCCAAGCCTAACTTTTGCCCGATCTCTGTGGGCTTTGCTCCCTGATCAGAAAGTTTTAAAATCTCCAACTTCATCTCCATCGTAATCACTTTGCGTTTCTTACCCGCCGTGCTCCCATCCGAAGAATTATTTCCTCTCTTGGGGGCCATTTCAAGCTAGCTACAGTACAAAACTCGCTCAAAAAAATTGCTACGTATTTTCTCTATGTTCGCCAAAACTCACCACGCTGCTGTTCGCGCGCTGTTTCCTTAAAGCTCCACTGACATGATTTTTTAACTTTTCAAAAAATGGCACAACATATATAAATATTAAGATTGACCCCTGACCGTTTTTGCTAAAATAATGTTAAATGAATGAAAATTTCTCTCAAGAATAGTTTAAAATTAGCGCTGTTTTTTTACACGGTAAATACGGGTTTTCCGGTCACGTGTTTGTGACGTCAGATAAAGGAATTTGCTCCAAGCGCACATTGAATACTATGTAGAAATATATAAACGCATCCGTCGAATTTAGCCATTTAAAACATCAGATATTAGCGATTTGGCTTAAGTCCATGAAGTAGAAGTTATTTTGAGTGATAAAACACAAGGAGCAATGTTTCATTTCTCCGTGTTGTTTGTTGTTATTTCAGGAAATGTTGCACATTCAAGAATTGAGCACCAGATGTCAGCAAAGCTACCGTGAACTCTTACAGAGCTCTGTAATGGAGAAATATCTAAACGTATCCGTCGAATTTAGCCATTTAAAACATCAGATATTAGCGATTTGGCTTAAGTCCATGAAGTAGAAGTTATTTTGAGTGATAAAACACAAGGAGCAATGTTTCATTTCTCCGTGTTGGTTGTTTTTATTTCAGGAAATGTTGCACATTCATGAAGTGAGCACCAGATGTCAGCCAAGGGCTCACTTCATGAATGTGCAACATTTCCTGAAATAAAAACAACCAACACGGAGAAATGAAACATTGCTCCTTGTGTTTTATCACTCAAAATAACTTCTACTTCATGGACTTAAGCCAAATCGCTAATATCTGATGTTTTAAATGGCTAAATTCGACGGATACGTTTAGATATTTCTCCATTACAGAGCTCTGTAAGAGTTCACGGTAGCTTTGCTGACATCTGGTGCTCAATTCTTGAATGTGCAACATTTCCTGAAATAACAACAAACAACACGGAGAAATGAAACATTGCTCCTTGTTTTTTATCACTCAAAATAACTTCTGCTTCACGAACTGGAGCTAAATCGCTAATATCTACAGTTTTAGATGGCTAAATTCGACGGATGCGTTTATATATTTCTACATAGTATTCAATGTGCGCTTGGAGCAAATTCCTTTATCTGACGTCACAAACACGTGACCGGAAAACCCGTATTTACCGTGTAAAAAAACAGCGCTAATTTTAAACTATTCTTGAGAGAAATTTTCATTCATTTAACATTATTTTAGCAAAAACGGTCAGGGGTCAATCTTAATATTTATATATGTTGTGCCATTTTTTGAAAAGTTAAAAAATCATGTCAGTGGAGCTTTAAATACTGTACTGATTCTGTATCACTCCGCCTTTGTCCGTTGGGGTTACAGTACGCCTGCCTTTAACCTTCCGCTACTATATTTTCCCATTGTCACGGCACCCGCTCCCCCCGACAGCACGCAGCTCCACCGTAAATTTCCATTGTCATGGGCGCTAAAGTAACCCACCCCCTCCCCCTCATGTAAATTTCCACCGTCATGACAATTTTATGTGCCGTAATATAATAATAATAATACTGTAATAATAATTTTATTTAAAAGCGCCTTTCAGGACACCCAAGGATGCATCTACGCCGTAACCCGATGCAATGCTTTTCAACGGAGCGCATTCGTAACTCCGAATTGCCGTAAGTCGAGGGCGCCGTAAGTCGAGGACCACCTGTACTGTACTGTATCCAGTACTCTCCCAATCTCGTGAGTAATAGTAAAAAATGACAATCACGTGTCCTGTACAGTTTTTATTTTGTACAATATTATGGACTATGCATTCACAAACGGCGATGGAGCGAGTTCGCGCAAGTCGAACCGTGAAGTAGTGAGGGACTACTGTAAACCATTTAATGGTATTTGTTCCAATTTATCTATTAAAGGCATATTCCTTATACCTTTTTATTGGTTAGGATTTATTCATTTTGATTTGACAGTAATGTCATGTGTTCTCCTTTGTCTTGTTTCCAGCACACACAGACAGCACATATCTCCACTGCTGTCGTCCCTGTCCTGTTTGGTCGTCTACCTCCGTCAGCAGCAGCACTTGTCCTTCCTCTCTTTAACTCGATCTCCTCACTCCGCCGAGGCCTGGCGGCTGCTCTGCCACTCCAGCCTCTCCCTGCTCATCCTCTACAATCGACACCGGGAGTGCGAGGTGGCCAAACTCACCATCCAGGACTACCGCAGCCGTATCACTCCCAAGTCCAGCTCGAGCACCGGTCCCCCTTCTGGAATGGAATCCCTCCTGTCTCCTTTTGAACGCCAGGTCCTGGGCCACCTCCCACGGGCAGGCGTCTTAGGCAAGCGTGGCCGCGTTCAGCCGCTTATTCTCCCGCTGCAATGCGAGTCCTGCCTGGACTTACTTCTTCGAACCAGCCCCAACGTTGGCGTGGATCCCGAGAGCCCCTACGTCTTTTCCCGACCCTACCACTCCCCCGCTACACCCCTCCGTGGTACGGACCTGCTGAGGAACTTGGCTCGAACTAGCGGAGCCAAGAACCCCGTCTCTCTGACAGCAACACGGGTGCGACGGCAGGTGGCCATCCTTACCCAGCTGCTGCTATTGGACGAGGGCGAAGGTCAGGGCGCAGCCATCAAAAGGCTGGAAGACTTCCTGGAGCGGGAATACCACCTGACCCAGAACTGCTCCGCTATCATACGAGACCCAGCGCTGATGGGTCGTGTAGGTCGCGTAGTTCTTTATGGAGAGAGGGAGGGGGTGCTGTTCAGAGGGATGAGCCTGCAGGACATTTGCCTCGAGTTAGACGGTAAGGAAGTGCATCAGACTTTCTGTTTTTATAAAGTTTTTGTCAGTGGAAACAAACTAGAGATTTTAGATACCGTATTTGCCGGCCTTTAAGTCGCACCTTTTTGCCTAATTTGCATGCCCTGTGAATTATAGGGCGAAGCGACATATTTATGGCTTTTTCCAATTTATTGGACATAATTGGACAATGCGACTTATAGGGCGGTGCGACTTATAGGCCGGAAAATACGGTAATTCAAACTGTACTTTACATTTAAATCCCTGTTTTTCAGACGTCTGTTACAATCATTCTATAATGAATTCTTTATCTTCGCTTGATTCAGTAAAGACACGAGACGAAGGAAACATTTGGATAATTCAGCAGTCTCTGTGATAACTGTTGTACCCAACTACTGTTGTTTTTTATACAGGTTCAGCTTTTCAATGACAAATAATTGAATAAAAATACAGTAGTGCCTTGATTATTGTGGGGGTTACCGTATTCGCCGTTGTAAAATACGCACCAGTGTTTAATACGCTTTGTCCAATTATTAACAATAAACAAGAAAAAATCGTACATAATACGCTTCGGTGTTTAATACGCGTCATCGCCACGCGACGCGTCAGCGCCTCATTTGCCCTGATTAAGATGGTGGTGACAGAAGCAAGCGAGTACGAAGAACTTCACAAGGAAACACGGTAAAAACAATTGTTTCTTTGCGAGAAAAAATATATTTCTTAGCTGACTTTATAGCAGACGTGCTCCTGAGCTTAACAAAATGTTCAAATCAGCTGGATTAAAAAAAAAAGTTTGCCGAATTTTAGGCAGGCGGTTCGGACCGGACGCTTTGTTTCTTTAAATTTAGCTAAATAAACGCTTAAAAAATATATTTCTTAGCTGACTTTATAGAAGACGTGCTCCTGAGCTTAACGAAATGTTCAAATCAGCTGGATTTAAAAAAAAAAAGTTCGCCGAATTTTAGGCAGGCGGTTCGGACCGGACGCTTTGTTTCTTTAAATTTAGCTAAATAAACGCTTAAAAAAATATATTTCTTACCTGACTTTATAGCAGACAGTCCCCTGAGCTCAACCAAATGTGAAATCAGCTGGATTTAAAAATCCGCGGTGTGGTTTATGAGTTACGGTATCTTGCTAACAAAAACGGCTACATCCATAGCAAGGGGCGGGCAGCGACAAAGTCAGTCCAACCAGAGGAGGCTTTTTTCGGACACATCAATCAATCAATCAGCTTTATTTATATAGCACATTTTAAAAACCGCAGGGTTAGCCAAAGTGCTGTACAGTAAAACAAAAGATAGCTAACTAAAACGATTAAAAAACAAAACAAAAGCAGCATACAAAAATAAAAATACATATACCAGTCTCACTGCAGGTGGGTTAAAATGCCATAAAAGAACAAGATCACGTGTTAAAAGCCAAGGTATAAAAGTGTGTTTTTAAAAGGGATTTAAAAACAGGAAGAGAGGAGGCCTGTCTGACACTCAGTGGCAAATTGTTCCACAACCTGGGAGCAGCGACAGAAAACGCTCTGTCACCTCTGAACTTCAGCCTAGTTTTGGGCACTGTCAGCAGCAACTGATCAGCTGATCTTAGAGATCGGGGAGGGCAGTAGGGCTGAAACGTCTGGAAGTGGCCCTCTTCCTCTTCGCTCTCTGAGTCCTTTGCTGCTGCCCATAGTGCCCATAGCGGCCAAAACTGGTACTGCACCATTTTGGCCCAAAATGTAAAACGGCGAATCAGAGCGAAAAATGGGTCTAAAAATATGGGAAAAAATCCATAGATGATACGCTTCGGTGTTTAATATGCAGGACATTCAAATGAGCAAAAAAAACGCGTATTATAGACCGGTTTTTACGGTATGTTCTTGACCCCGCCTGCAATAAGGGAAAATCTGCCAAGTAGGGACGTTATATTTATTTTAGTATTAATATATATTAAGTCGTTATAAACCCTTCCCACACTCTTGCAATGTTCTAAACTATTAAACCATCCATCCATCCATTACCATCCATCCATTATCTTTACCCGCTTCTTCCGTTTTGGGTCACGGGGGTTGCCGGTGCCCATATCCAGCAATCAAAGTGCGAGGGGCGGGGTACACCCTGGATGGGTCGCAAGTCAATCACAGGGCCACATAGAGACAAACGAGACAAACAACCATTCACTCTCTTACTCACACCTAGGGACAATTTAGTTACCAATCAGTCTAACATGCATGTTTTTGGTTTGTGGGAGGAAACCGGAGTACCCGGAGAAAACCCACACATGCACGGAGAGAACATGCAAACTCCACCCAGAAAGGCCCCCAGACCGGGATTTGAACCGGCAACCTTCTCGCTGAGAGGCAGCAGCTCTACCAGTTGTGCCACCGTGCAGTACTGCAACATTTTACTCCCCAGCTCTGCAGAAAGCAGCTCGGTCCTGGTCCGGCAGTCCTACACTGTGTTTCTGGTCGGCTCTCTGCAGCCCTTGAGCACCAAGACACTTTTGGAAGGATCTGGACCTTTGGATGGCTAATATGGTCCAGATGAAGTCCAAATCCGGATGAAAAAAGTCCTGGTGGGCTTCGGAGAGAACGCCGGACACTCCAGCAGCACTCTGATTCACCGATGAGTCTGGAGGTCCGGTTCTGGTCGGTTCCATGCGGCTCTCTGCATCTGCTGGGCTTCAAAGTCACTGTATGAATAAGGGCCAAACTTTTTTGGATTAGATCAAAATCTAAAAAAAGCTAAGTCTGGTCCTCTGGACATTCAAAAAAACAAAACAAAGCAAAAAAAAAATTTGTAGAAACATTTCGTCTTTCGTTCGAAAGACTTCCTCAGTCTGAGGTGCTGTGTTTGTTTTGTTTTGTTTGTTTTGAATGTCCAGAGGACCAGACTTAGCTTTTTTAGATTTTTCTACCTGGATTATTGAGCATGCATCAGGGTATTGGATCAAAACTTTCCCTCCATCTCAGCAGAAGGCAAACAGGGCTTGTGGGTGGGGCAGTGTTGGCTTCTGGGAAATGTAGCCGTTTTGAGTGATGATAGTGTAGGCTTGTTGAGAAAAAATTACAAAATGGAAGCGCCTGTCCCAAGTTTATTTTTTGTTCATTTTTTTTACTGTACAGTATCCCGTACAGTCCTAACCACACGAGTAATATTAAAGTTGACAATCATTGGAAAAACCGCAAAAGAGCGAGTCCGCGAAAGTCGAACCGCGAAATAGCGAGGGACAATGTAGACTGATGGGACGTTACCTGCAACAAAGAAATGACAACTCAGTTCCACTCCAAATTAAGATCAGTTCACAATTCAGGGTTGGGTTTCAAAATCATTAATTTAACAAAGATATGTTTTATTTGTTTTGTCCGTTGCATTTTTCTTTAAATGTCCTTTAAAGGTTAACGAACGACTGCTTTTAGAGCTTTTTGTCAACTTGTGACCTGTATTGATTTATTATTTGCGGAGCGGTAGCGCAGAGGTCAGAGGAGGCGAGCCTGTGATTAGGAGGTCACAGGATGGAAACCCTGTACTGTTGCAACAAAATCGGAGTGGGAAAGGTAAAGCACTTGACTCCACCCTCAATGACCCTGCTGTGGGCCCTTGAGCAAGGCCCTTAACTCCCACTCTGCTCCACACATGTAGCCTGGTGGTCTGTGGTTGCTTTGGAAAGGTCAAACGCAAAAACAGTTGCTAAATCTTCGTGTGAGTTCGCTCGCTGTGGCGACTCCATGAGAAAGAGAACTAAAATAATTTTTTTAAATATGATTCAAACAAAGTGATAAAGACAATCATGTGTGATAAAGTTCCATTAAGATTAAAGCTGGGGTATGTAAGATTGTAATGTAGTCTGTAACTTTTCAAACAATATATATTTTAACATATTTCTTCACTCTGTCACTAGATTGATGTTAGAGAGGTAATCTCTGAAAAAACTTAAAAAAAATATTGTCCCCTTGCTTCTCCAGGTGGTAAATAAGCATTTCTAAAAAGAAAAAGTGACCCGCCATTTTCCAGCCAATAAAAACAAAGTTTGTAACCAGCCAATAAAAACCGAGCTTGAATTTGAATCAGCCAATAAAAACAGAGCTTGAATTCAAATTTCAACAGACCACAAGGGGGCAGAGCCATATATGGCTCTGAGGGGGAGGGATCAGAATGCTTTGCTTGTTGAAATTTTTTCTAAGTTCTGCTGTTCTACAGAAACTGCAGACTGAACCTTTAATAGTAGCTTAATTACAGCTGTAATGTAATTAGAGGAGAAATTAACAAGTGTTTTTGTTTTAATATTTAATTATTCTTTCATGGTTTTAAGATTTCTGAAGCAAGCCAACTAAATCTAAAACAAGTTACTTGACTACGAGGTCCCACATGACATGAAAGCTATTATTTTTGTTTCTCAGTAATCTATTGACATTCCCGAAGCGAACCACTTCAGCTCGGAGGAGGGAGCAGGCAGAGGGTAGCTTCCTGAAATCAGACTGCATGCATCGGGTCAAACGAGAGGAAGACACCGCTGAATCCGCAGAGCTCGAGTATCTAACATCCAACCTAAAACTAACTTCACCGCAGTCGAAATCTTCTGTCATTTGTGCTATTGTTCATGGAAGCTGGGAAAAAGCACGGATCAGGGATTGCCATACATACCGTACTTTTCGACGTATAACACTCTGTTTTTTTTTACTCATTTGAATGTCCTGCGGATTATACGCCGAAGCGTCTTATTTATGGATTTTTTCTCATATTTTTAGACAAATTTTTGGCTCTGATATCGCCGTTTTTCATTTTGGCCAAAAAATGGTGCAGTACCACTTTTGTCCGCTAGGGGGACACTTCCAGAGAGTACACCGACCGTTTCTAGCTCATGTGTCCGAAAAAAGCCTCCTCTGCTCGGACTGAATGTCGCTGCCCGGCCTCCTGCTCTGGAGGTAGCTACAGAACAGTAATTTACTTCATATTCCTCGGACCAAATTGAGGACCATGGGAGACCGAGCATTCTGTGTGGCTGCCCCCCGCCTGTGGAACTCCCTCCCTGACGACCTGAGAGCTCCACAGTCACTGGTTGACTTTAAAAGCGGCATTAAGACTTTTCTTTTTAAGCAAGCCTATTCTGCCTCCACATGATTTTATCTTTGATCTTAGCTGTTATCTTTATTGATTTTACTTGATTTTATCACTTGTTTTATTTTATTTATTTTTTAAGCAAGCCTAAATCTACATGATTTTTATCTTTGATCTTACAGCTCTTAAACCACTCGACAGAGTGTAATTATATGGGGTTTCATTTACAAACTGTTGACCTGTATAAGACATTTGAGATAAAATTCAATTTTTTATAATTTATTTTATAGTAGCGCACGCGACCATTTGGAAGACGTCAAACCGAAACAATTTAAATTAAGCAGATTTGACCATTTCGTGAATTGATTAAGGAACGGTTAAGCTCAGGAACCCTTGTGCTACAAAGAAATAAGTTTTTACCGTGTTAATCTTGTAAAGTCCTTCGATGCTGGCTCGCTTCTGTGGCCGCCATTTTCAGCAGGGCAAATGAGGCGCTGACGCGTCGCGGTGACGCATAATAGATGCGTCTTATAGGGCGAAGCGGCTTATTTATGGATTTTTACAAATTATTGACAATACACTAATTGGACAAAGCGGGTTATACACAGAAGCGTGTTAAACGTCGAAAAGTACGGTAGCTTTTTTTTTTAATCAGCTGGGCGTGGTTACTGGACACTGCTTGTCCTGAGCTGTGTGTTATTTTATCGCTCAATACATTCAAAGTCAGATTGGGCCTCGAGTACATCGTCTTCGGTACAGTTGACGAGAACAAAAGCAGTGGAGGTGGCCATTTCTCATGCTGGGGACTTTCTGAGTTTTCGGTAATACTTGTGACGTCCTCTCGGACCAGCACCATCATCAGCATAAACAGCTTTGTTTTGTGGCTAATGCTAACCTGCATCATAGCTGCCTGATTCACATTATGAAGATTTTACAAACACAGACTGGAGTTTTCAAGCCTGAAAAGCTGAAAAATAAACTGCAATCCTGGTTATTTTAGGTTCTCCGAGAGCAACGTGTAGAAACATGTCTTAACGAGAATACAGTAATCTAAAATAAAATCTCAGCAAAAAAGCTTCTTATGTAAAGCTCTGCAGTTTGCTCTTGTTGACATTAAAAACATTTAAACTATTTTGTTATGAAAATCACAGAAACTTGTACTAAACATCTTATTTTATGATGGCTTACAAACCTTTAAATGATTTTTAAACAATCCATAAAATTTCAGTCAGATCATCTGGACGTTGTTTTTTTTTATTTTTATGTTGATACGTTTCGTTCGTCATCCAAAGGACTTCATCAGTCTGAGGAGCCACAACCGAGTCCCACAAGCAGCACGCTGGCTCACATAGTGGACCAACCAGTTTGCTGGTGATAAGATGGTTTCTGGGGCCCGCCCTCTCCGCTGTCGACTCCTCTGAGGCAGCCATAGCCAAAGTGGTTCAAAACATGCTCAAGAATCCAAATAGGAAATCCCATCAAATTTCACTCAGGTCATATGGACGGTTACTTTTTTTGTTGAGACGTTTCATCCTTCATCCTGGCTATGGCTGCCTCAGAGGAGTGGACAGGCCCCAGAAACCAACTTATCACCAGCAAACTGATTGGTCCACTATGTGAGTGTGCTGCTTGTGGGACTCAGTTTGTTGTGGCTCCTTGTACTGATGAAATCCTATGGATGAAGGACGAAACGTCTCAACAAAAAAAAAGATACTGTCCATAGGACGTGATTTAACTTTGTTGGATTTTTTTTAAAGCTGGATTATTGGGCATGAACTTTGATATTTTTAAACGGTATTACAAATTTAATTTTAATACATGGGCTCCCACTGGCTGGTGCTTTTTGTTGTCTCATAAAATGTATTTATTATTAATAATTTGTAAAAACAAGACTGCATAACTCTTATTTGTGTAGTGAATAAAGACTTCTAGGCCAGAACACAATTTTTAATAGCTTCATGCTAGAGGGAACAAAAATCAAATGGTCTTTGAGGTGAATAATAAAGTTTGTCATATTAACGTTGTTTAGAAGAGAAAGCTGACTAGAGTAAAAACAGCCCGTTTCCCTCTAATTTTTTTTTACTTTTTTTGTTTTCCTGTTTTCTCCCCTTTCACGTAGTAATGTCAGGAAACTCTGCAGATTCGTTTTCAGAAGATTCGGAGGCAGAAGAACAGAAGGAAGAGGTTAAGAAGATGGAGACAAAGAAAAAAGGTCCGGGCCGACCCCCGAGGAAGAAGAAAGCTCCCGCTCCTCCGCCCACAGCCAGACCACCAGTAGCTAACGACAACAAGAGGAGATCTACTCCAGTCAAATCAGGTACTTCACCAGGAATGGTTTGATTGTATAAGCATTTACGTTCGTTCGACTAGCTCTTATTTACGCTTTGAAACATTTTCCACAGGAAAGCGCGGCGTGCTGAAACGTCCCTGGTCGGAGGCGGAGCGCGTCGCGGTGGAGACTCACCTGAAGAGGAACCTCTTGGATCTGCGCGTCCCGGCAAAGGCAGACTGCGAACGCTGCCTGGAACTGTGCCCCATGCTGGTGAGCAACCAGCGAGACTGGAGAGCCATCAAGTTCTACGTCCACAACCGCATCCAGCTGCTGAAGAAGCAGGGGAGGCGGGAAAGCGCCGCCGCAGCCGTCAGCTAGGGCAAAAACCGAGTTGAAGAGGAGAACAGGCACCGTCATGTAAAAACCACCAGCAGCCGTCAGGATGGAGAGGAAAAACTGGTTCAAGTGTCTGGGCTTCTTTCTGTTACCTCCTGACGTTTAGGTGGACGTAAGGGAGACGTGGAATAAAAGCGAGTAAGCTAAAAAAAAAGGGGGAGGCAGATGCGGTTAAGATAAAACATACTTAGTGTTGCGATTTTCTGATGTCCGTGTTTTTGCATTTTAAAGTCATTGGACGAAGTGTATTTGTATGTGAATGCGTTTTCTTTTTTCTAAGATCCTTTTTACGTCATGTTTACTTTTGTGAGTACAGTGAAAGTAGATGAAATACGGGGGAGCGTGGGTAAAATCTGGCGTGATATGTGCGCCTGAACGAATCGCAGCAGATCGTCCTTTGACAATCTGCTCTCACTGAAGGCTGTTGACCAAACGTGACTGTGGAAAGCTTTGGGAGAACAAACCAGTTGATCTGACCAAGAATCTCCATTAAGACTACAAGAACCTGCATTATACGCGTTTGATGCTGACGTTGTGTTCCTACC
>JBBPBX010069751.1:0-18772 GCA_038048925.1 Garcialebias charrua
AAATAGATAGAAAAGACAGACAGACAGAGACAGATAGAAAAGACAGACAGACAGAAAAGACAGACAGAACAAATAGATAGAAAAGACAGACAGACAGACAAATAGATAGAAAAGACAGACAGACAGACAAATAGATAGAAAAGACAGACAGACAGACAAATAGATAGAAAAGACAGACAGACAGACAGACAGACAGACAAATAGATAGAAAAGACAGACAGACAGACAGACAGACAGACAGACAGACAGACAGACAAAGACAGACAGACAGACAGACAGAAGACAGACAGACAGACAGACAGACAGACAGACAGACAGACAGACAGACAGACAGACAGACAGACAGACAGACAGACAGACAGACAGACAGACAGACAGACAGACAGACAGACAGACAGACAGACAGACAGACAGACAGACAGACAGACAGACAGACAGACAGACAGACAGACAGACAGACAGACAGACAGACAGACAGACAGACAGACAGACAGACAGACAGACAGACAGACAGACAGACAGACAGACAGACAGACAGACAGACAGACAGACAGACAGACAGACAGACAGACAGACAGACAGACAGACAGACAGACAGACAGACAGACAGACAGACAGACAGACAGACAGACAGACAGAAAGACAGACAGAAAAATAGATAGAAAAGATAGAAAAGACAGACAGACAGACAGACAAATAGATAGAATAGATAGAAAAGACAGACAGACAAATAGATGGAAAAGACAGACAGACAGACAGACAGACAGATAGAAAAGACAGACAGACAGACAGAAAGACAGACAGAAAAATAGATAGAAAAGATAGAAAAGACAGACAGACAGACAGACAGACAGACAGATAGATAGATAGATAGATAGAAAAGACAGACAGACAGACAAATAGATAGAAAAGACAGACAGACAAATAGATAGAAAAGACAGACAGACAAATAGATAGAAAAGACAGACAGACAAATAGATAGAAAAGACAGACAGACAAATAGATAGAAAAGACAGACAGACAGATAGAAAAGACAGACAGACAGACAAATAGATAGAAAAGACAGACAGACAAATAGATAGAAAAGACAGACAGACAAATAGATAGAAAAGACAGACAGACTTAACATGAAATTGCACTTAAAGGATCAGTGTTGTTATTTTTTAAACATATTTCTTCACTTTGCCCCTATTTTATGATTGATAGATGTTTGACAGGTAATCTCTGAAAAAAAAAAAAACTATAGTCTTCTGGCGTCTCCCGGTGGTAATAAAAGCATTTATAAAAACCAGAGCGCCCCTCGGTTAACCAGCCAATAAAAAAAGAGTTTTTAATCAGCCAATAAAGCTGCTTTCCAGTTGTCCTCAACAGAGCTTCTCACGCCCCAACCCACACCCCCACCTGTTCCAGTGCGCAGACAGCGAGCATCTGCACATGTTCTCATTCAAAGCGATGCATGCAGGACTGTTTTATATGTGACACACATGTATTAAATTCCACTTCTTAATCCCTTATCTGGAGTTTTCTTTTGTTTTGTTTTTTGCCAAAAGTCAAGTGACCGCTCCCTCCTCCCTCCTCCTCCTCCTCCTCTCTCTCCGCTGAGTGCAAAGAATAAGGAAATGACTGAGGTTGTCACGAGAGAAAAAAACTCGGGTTTTACGTTGCTGCCCGAGTCCCTGCATATTTTCTGGTCTTCTGGTGTGCTGGACCAGCGCTACATGGTTTTATTTTATTTTATTAGAACGTTTTATTAACATATAAACACAGAATATGCAGCACTCTGAGAGGAAAGCAGCAGGAGGCGGAGCTTATCTCAAGTTCACTAGACCACGGGGGAGCAGCCATATATATGGCTCTGAGGGGGAGGGAGCAGAATGCTTTCCCTGTTCAACATTTTTCGGACCCCCAAAATACACTACATGCGTTCCGGCTCCGTCCCGCTCCGGTCCGACCTCCGCAGCAAATACGCACCCATTATAATCAATGAGAGAATGTACACTGGCTCCGCACGGCGGCGGTGAGCTGCAGCGAGCGGACGGCAGTCCGTCAAAATTAGAATTTTTTCTATTTCTGCCGGACGCCGGAGCTGTGCCGTAGTCAACTTTTGAAGATTACGTCGCACCAACAGGAAAAGGAACGAGCACAACTTCCGTATTTACAAAATAAAATCACCACGGGCGGACTAATCCTAGCTCTATACGGATTTATTTGTACAAAAATGCTGTCAAACTATCATTTATGACTATTCTATGACTAAACTATTATATTTATGACTATGACTACACCTACAAATGCAATACAAGAAATAAATAAATAAATAAAGTATTTTATTCTGAAATGTAATAAATCACTTCCTGTCGCTCATTTACGAGAGAAGATCAAAACAATCAAACAGCGAGGCAGTCTCTACTGTTGTTCCTTCTTCCACCGAATGAATTGTTTTGTTCTGACTTCCTTATTTATCACTTGATTTATCGCGCGATCTCGCAATTCCCGCACATGCGTCTTGGAGCGGCGCATCCAGGCGGACCTGAGCGCAGTGGAGGCAGTGGAAATTGGACTCGCTGAGCTGCGACCTGCGGAGCGGAGCGGAGCCGGACCGCATGTAGTGTATTTTTGGCGTAAGTGTTTTGGTCATACAGAAATCGCAGATGGCAGCTTTCACTTGCCTTGAAATAAACCTGAACAGTGCCACAAATTGTGGTCTTAAAATGAAAGAGGATGAAATTGCACTTAACATGCCTTCAAATAAACCTGAACAGTGCCACAACAATATGGTCTTAAAATTAAAGAGGATGAAATTGCACTTAACATGCCTTCAAATAAACCTGAACAGTGCCACAACAATATGGTCTTAAAATTAAAGAGGATGAAATAGATCTTTTACCTGTTGACGTCATCGCGCATGCGCACTCGCATTTTTCCAGAATTTTCCGGAAGTCGGGGGAGCACGTCAATACTACTGTAGTGTTTTCATTACTGCTGTAAGATGATTTATTTTGATTGGTTGTTATTATGGTTACCTTATTTTGAAATCAGGACATTTCATTTAAAGAGGGGGAAGTATGTAAGATGATTTATTTTGATTTGTTTTGATGTAAGATGATTTATTTGGGCAGTTATGTATTTAGGTTACTGTGTCTTTAAGAGATTTCTTCTTCGTGGGTTTTTGGGTGTGTTCAGACTGAGCGGGCGAAACAGCCGCAGACGCGGGCTGCGTTCATGAGGGAATGACGTTGTATTGAAGGGCTGAATAAAGTTCGTGCAGCCAAGCTATTCCCTTTCAGCGTGGTTACTCCTTCTCCACTCCACGACCTTCGGATGTGTCATTAACACTTCTCCACCTCAAGCGGTGGTGTTACACTGGTGGCAGCGGGTTTGTGGACGCTTTCAGCGATTGGAGCGGTGAGCACATGCTTAGCATGCTATTAGCCAGATAGCTAATGCTGCACATGCTGATAGGCGCATTTAGCTGCTGCTGAGGACGGACTTTTTTTTCCTCCTCCATTTCTCTTTTCTTTTTTTTCTGCTGCTAGTTACAACGACCAATACTCAGTTATGGAGAGCAATTTTTGGGAACAAGTGCCTTTTCATTCTGCTGCTGGCTGTGCCAGGCCACAGTACAGCCACGTCTTTGTGGGGGATGAAAAAGAAGACTTTTCTAAATGGTGCAGACATTTCGAAGTGACTGTTGCTGCTGATCCTGATGCTAATGAGCAGTGGTGGGCACAAGACCGCTAGGGACCGCTAAAGCGCTAATCCGCTAATAGCGGACCTAAACAAATCGTTAGCGCTATAGCGGTCTGACTAATTTTCATAATTCATAAGCGGATTTGTGCTTTCTAAGATTAAAATTCAGCACCGCTAAAAACAATTTATTTACAAGACTTAATTTTCTTGAACAGCTGAGGGTTTGGCTGTAAATGTTTCACAACATGGATGATCTATCCAACAGCGCCCCTCGCATACAACCAGTATTAATGAGAGGATATACCCTTCCTGCCAGTTGCTTTCAGTCACGGTTCTGATCCCACAATGCTTTGTGTCTGCTGACGTACCAGGAAGACAATGGTTACAACTCCTATCCCAGCAAAAACAGTTAACGTTTGTAATCCAGAGACTAAAATTTTGTATGTATTGATTTATTTTACTTTACAATAGGAGCTCCTTTAAAAAAAAAAGAAAGAAGAAGTTTAAACGCTGGAGCTCAATATGATGTCGAAGCAACTGGGTAGAGACTCAATTCAAAGATGTTATGCTGATGAAGACAGAGTTGCAACACGCTTTGTACTCGCCGACAGGCGGTCACGTGGTTCCCGCAGCTGTAGTTACAAGCAGCAGCTCGTTGCTGCCAGTCAGTTTGAGCAGAGGCTGACGCAACAGAACACAAAAATCAACTTTTCTTACTTTGTCCGGCGTCTTTCACTAATTATTGAGCACTGAGCAGTAACAAACTTATTACTTAACTGATTATTGATTATTTCACTGACTGTGTTTTATTAAAGCATTTTTAGACGTGGCAGATGCTTTTATCATTACAGTGAAACAAGACTGTAAACAAGAAAGTTCATACTCAATAATCCATGTATCAAATCTGATAATTCTCAATCAAGTCATCTGGACAGTTTCTTTTAGTAGAGACGTTTCACCCTCAGTCCAGAGGGCTTCCTCAGTCAGAGTAGTCCAGCACACTGGGGCGACTGTAAACACATTTGTTCTCTTTATAGGGCTCTGATATCTACTGGTCAACTGGAGCAAATACACGAAAAACAGTTTCCTGGCCGTCACAAATCGAATCGGTCATCATCATGTACCCAGAATGCATTGCTTCAGTTTTCCAATAAACAGTTTTAAAATTACTTTATTGATTCTTCTTTAATGAAAAATCTCCAAAAAACAAAAGAAAAAGACAAAGGAGCAGCCGAAATAGCAATCCACACATTAAACAACTTTTAAAATTTTGGACCCTGAGTGAAAGGTATATTTTAATAGATGACACCCCGAGCGAATCACCGTTTAGATGTAGGATAAGGTGTATTACAGTTTATACACCTGTAGTTGGTGGTGTTGTGCAGGTAAGGCATAACGCTGCCAGCTACCCATCGTTTAAAATAAATAGCGGATTAGATTAGCTTCCCCTAATTTTCATAAGGCATTTGTGCTTTTGAAGTTGTGGACCTAAAAAAATTGATACGCGTTTTAGAAATTGTGGAACTCATTTTTTGATTAGCGTTGCCCACCACTGCTAATGAGGATAGTTTGGCCAAACCGTTACCTACATGCTTGGGAGGAGCTGCTTTTAGTTACTGGGACAGTTTATCCGATGCAGTTAAAAGAGACTATTCGGCCACGAAGGAAAAGCTGAAAAGCGTGTTTGGACAAACTGCTTCTTTGTCGACTTTCCAGAGCTACATTAAAGCACACAGCCGCCTCCCTGGTGAAGCTCTTCCTGTGTTCGCTGCAGAAATTTGCCGTTTGGTCGAGGAAGCTTTTCCAACTTATGGCGATAATGCTAAACAGGGAGAAAAGTTTAGACGCTTTATTGCTGTACTTGACCCATACCTCCAACTGAGATGTCATGAACAGGGGGTTAAAACATTGGAGACTGTCATCCAGTTTGCAATTCAAATTGAAGCTGCTAACAAAGCTACTACAGTGTTCACATCCTCAGCTCCGGCGCAGCCTTTTTCTACACCAGCTTACCCTGCTGTCTCACCTGGGTGGCCTACTCAGCTCCCTTCCCCTACTCCTCAAGGAGTCCACTCAGCTACGGGGGATGATTTCAAGAAAATGGCAAAGACGATCGAAATACTGACGGACAAAGTGCAACAGTTACAAATGACGGTTGACCGCCAGCGTGAGGACGCATATCAACAGGACAGGCGGGATTATGGATTTTGTCATCGGAGCTCCGCTTCGGCTGGACGAGGTGAGGGCAGATATTCAGCGGATGACTACCATCTGTCACCTCCACGTCGCAGAGACTCATCGGACGACCGGAACACACATCGCCGCAGCTTCTTCCGCACATCCCATGACGAGGAACACGGCCGACGGGAGTCACCTGCTCGAACTGGCTCATCTGAACGCTACTCGCAAGGCTACAGCGCTCCAACCAGGGGCTATGCTAGCCGTGGTCGCTCTCCGGGCCGCTATGAAACTGGCCGCCTTCATCGCTCTCCCAGTCCGGCCCGGGTACAGTTCCAGTCCCCTGCACTTCAATCCCGGGAGCAGGGAAACTACAAGTAGCTGACAATGAGGGCAGATTGTCAGCTACCAACTTCTCTTTGGCCCAGACGGACGACGACATTCACCCTGACACAGGTACTACTGACAGCTTGTGTGTGACTGATGTAGACAAAAGATATGTGTCAGTTGTTATTGAGGACACTGTGGTGCATGCTTTTGTTGACACAGGGGCTGACGTTTCAATCATTAGTGAGACTTTTAGAATGGCTACACCTGCTCTTCAGAGAAAACCCATTATGAAATGGTTTATCCCTCTCACTGGGGTCATAGGTGATCCCCTTGACTCTGTAGGCTCCATTTATGTGAACCTAAGTATTGCAGGTGAGCCCATGACACATATGTAGCACCACCCGCTGTTAGGCAGGGGAATATCAGCTACTGGACCAGTTCTAGGTTCGTTAGTGGTAAATTTGTTATAATAAGAGCCAGAATCAGAATAATGTACATATAAGCCGGCAATTTAATTAGAACAACACAAGACAAACATTTACAACAATTGGCACATTAATTCCTATAAAGTACCCTTTTGAACACTCTTTTATATCGTATTCACCCTATTTGTTTTAAGGGTTGAATTAAAAGATTTATGTTAAATTCTTTTCCAATCTGATTTAAATCCTATTTTGTTTAATGACCGGTCATTCAATCTAATTTGAGGAATAGGCAAGATTTTTAATCCTCAGGTTGAGCTCAATATTAGGTATACTCAGTTCACCTACTCAGATCCTTATTGATACTTTAAAGCATTCATACAGTTGCCCTTTGAAACACTCAACAGTATCAACATTTCAAAAGAGGTATCACAAACCAAAATCAGAACAGTGTCCCAATGTTCTCATTTAGCAAATGCTTCAGAAGTCCTTCAATGTTGTGTACCGAGTTGTACACATCTCCTCCAAGGTTCAGTCAATCAAAAATAAATATAGTTCCAAATCCTACCACAGCCTTGACGTAGTAGTGTATTTAGGGTGAAGGTGAAACCTTGCGTCGGGTCGACAACGGTCCTAGAAGTAACACCCTAAGGGCTGGCTCGACATTCAGCTCTCTGAAGTTGAAGTCCAAACTCTGGAATCTTCTCCAGGGAGATGAAAACCTGAAATCTTCTCCAGGGGGGTGAAAACCTGGCCTGTAGGACAGGCCAAGAAGAATATATGGTTTTAGTCCATTCGACAAAACAAAATAAAAGTTAAATAACCCGTCCATTTGACAAAACAAAATAAAAGTTAAATAACCCGTTAAACTAAAATCAAGCCATTAGCAGGCCATGTGGCAAAAGAAAAAAACACAAAATGAGGTTGCCCCCTCAACTTACTCACCTGTATTCCTGTATTCACCACTAACTGGATACATTTTTACATAAATTAAACCCAACAGTGAAAATACATTTTTACATAAATTACAAAATGATAGTGTACAAAATGTAAAAAAATGAAAGGTGGCAGAAAGAAGAATAAATCTTATTATATCTGCCCCTTATCTCCAACAATCAGATTAAACAACAGTAGTCAAACCATGTAAACAATAATAATCTTCAACCAACTTTTTCCAACAATCAGGTTAAACAATAATATTCTTCAACCAACAGTACAAAATGACTAACTCTTTCTAATTTTCTAACTAATACTAATACAGTACAAAATGATTAACTCTTTCTAGTTTTCTAACTAATACTAATACAGTACAAACTGACTAACACTTTCTAATTTTCTAACTAATGCAATACACATTACGTTATTTCACATATATTTTTTTAACATATTTGTTTTGATCATTTTTTTAAATGTAAACACTGACTTGGCATTTTTAACTACATTCTCCAAGCCATTCCATAATCTAATTCCCTGAATTGAGGTAGAACGTCCCTTCAAACTGGTTCTGAATTGTGGTTTTACAAACAACTCTGTTCCCTTAAGATTATAACAACTTTGTCTTTTAACAAAGTGCATTTGGATATTTAAAGGTAATGTATTATTTTGAGCTCTATACATAACTGATAAAATATTATAGTCTACCAAATCATGGAACTTCAGTAATTTTAGTTGATAAAATAATGTACTTGATGGATGACGGTAATGCTTTCTAGTGATAATTCTTACAGCTCTTTTCTGTAATACAAAAATAGGCTTTGTGATTGTTTTACACGCATTCCCCCAAACATCAATACAATAGATTAAGTGTGGAACAATGATTGTGTTATACAACAAATACAGAGCCTTATCATTCAATAGGTCTCTGACTTTGTACAGTACTGCTATCGATTTAGCTATTTTTATTCTTACAGAATTTATGTGTTGTTTCCATGTCAGTTTGTCATCAATGATAACACCCAAAAACTTCACCTCACTCACTCTACAAATCTCAACATCCTCAATTTTGAGTGGAACATCAACAGTTTTCTTTCTATTACCGAATATCATGTAATTAGTTTTCTCTAGATTTAATGATAATTTATTTATTTTAAACCAAGTTTGTATCTTTATAAATTCTGTTTTTATCAATTCTAACATTTGTTCTATATCTTCACCTGAACAGAAAAAAGTGGTATCATCTGCGAAAAGTACACATTTAAGGAGTCCTGACACATTTACCAAGTCATTCACATATAAAATAAAAAGCTTTGGTCCAAGTACAGAGCCTTGGGGAACTCCACATGTGATATTACAGAGGTCAGATCTTACATCATTTATTTGTACAAATTGTTTCCTATTTTTTAAGTAGCTAGATACCCACTGTAATGCTGGTCCTCTAATACCATATTTGTTCAGTTTTTCAAGGAGAATTGTGTGATCAATAGTATCGAATGCTTTTTTTAAATCAACAAAGATACTGATACAGTGTTGTTTTTGATCGACAGCAGTAGTTATTTGTTCCATTAATTCCATGAGAGCCATTGATGTAGAGTTTTTTGATCTAAACCCATACTGACTGCTGCTTAGAATATTTTGTTTATCTATAAATTGGTCTAGTCTGTTTACAAATAGTTTTTCAAGAATTTTTGAAAACTGTGGTAACAAGGATATAGGTCTATAATTGTTGAATACACATTTATCACCATTTTTAAAAAGAGGAACGACCTTAGCTACTTTCATATTATCTGGAAAAATTCCTGTTGAAAATGATAAGTTACATATGTATGTGAACGGCTCAATAACATGGCTCATTATGTCCTTTACAAACATCATATCCATGTCCACCCAGTCTTTCGATCTCTTGTCTGTAAGATGTTTTACTACATTCATTATTTCCTCTTTGTTAGTTCCATTTAGGAAAATACTATTTGCACAACCTGTAATTGAGTGGATCATATTTTTATCTACTTTTGGTATCTTAGCTGCAAGGCTTGATCCAACATTCACGAAATATTGATTAAATCCATTTACAATTTCATTTTCATCATGAACTTCATCGTTGTCTTTTACAAAATATTTTGAAATACCAGTTTTTGCTTTATGATTCTTCAGTACACCATTCATTACTCGCCATGTTGCTTTCATATCACCATTAGTTTTATCTAATAATTTACTATAATATTCTTTCTTATGTTTCCTTATAATCCCTACTAATTTATTTTTATACTTTTTATATTTTTCTTCTGCGCTCTGACTTCGCAATTTCAAGAAACATGAATACAAATAATTCTTTTTTTTACATGCATTTCTTAACCCTTTTGTCATCCATGGTTGATCATTTGTATTTCTCTTTGTGTAATTTGTTTGCACACAATTCTTTTCATACAGGGTTTCCAAGATATTCATAAACTCATCATATGCCCTGTTCGCATCATCAACATACACATCATTCCAGTCTTGTTTATCCAGATCCTCTTTCAATTTTTCCAAAACTTTTTTTGATGTGTTTATGATTTTTTTCTTCGTTGTGTCTGCTTTTGTGATTTTTTGATCATTTTTAAAGATTGTGAAAACTGGTAAATGATCACTTAAGTCGGTCGTTAAGATACCACCAATTACATCCCCATTTGTTATATTTGTGAAAATATTATCAATTATTGTGGCACTATGAGTTGTAATTCTTGTTGGCTTTGATATCAATGGATACATATTTAAACTGTACATTGAGTTTATAAATGTGCTTATGTTATTTGAATCTGTTTTATTTCCCATATCAATGTTAAAGTCTCCACACAAGAAAATATTTTTATTAAAACTTTTCTCCATTAGTTCCAAGATTTTATCCGTGAATATTTCTATATTTGCTCCTGGTGATCTATATACACAACTTATTATTATGTTTTTATCGTTTTTGTTTATAATTTCTATTGTTATCATTTCCATAATATTATCAACTATTATTGACATTTCATTATTTAATTTACATTTTATTTCATTATTGACAAATAGTGCGACACCACCACCTCTTTTATTATTTCTGTTCATATGATATAAATCATACCCCTCGATGTGAATATTACTAGTGTTATCATCATTAAGCCATGTCTCTGACAACGCTATTATCGTAAAAGTTCTATTTAATTGTTTTAAGTAATCTGTTATTTTGGATATGTTTGCATTTATACTTCTGCTATTAAAGTGAATAATGGAGAGAACTCCATTTGATATATTGATGTCATTAAACTGCTCTTCATTATAATATTCGCTATCATTTATTACAGGAAAAAAATTTGCATCAATCACATTTTCAACATTATATATTTTAGGTTCTGAGTCTTCGTATGTTGTCATGTTCTAATGTATTTGTTCATTTCACCGTATATTTTATCCATTTTGATTGTGAGTTGTTTCATTGATTTGTAATTTTTCATCTCTTGAATTCATCCAGATCCGTCAGCTCTTTTATCATTTTAGGCTGAGACCCTTCCTTTGCTTTGATAAAGACGTATCCATTTCTAGTCCATGTTGATGCTATTTTTTTTTCTTTGTTTTTTAACCACCTTGCTTCTTTTGCAATTTTTCCATTTTTTTTGGTAAGATGTTCATTTATGTAAACGTCTGATCCCCTCAGATTTGTTCTATTTTGCATAACATAGTTTTTAGTATTCCTGCCAATGAACTTAACGACCACTGACGGTTTGAATCTTGATGAATTACTGGGCAGGGTGTGACAGAATGAAATGTCCTCATGGCTTATGTTAATGTTCTTTTCCCGTAAGAAATTAACTACAAGTTCATCCAGAGTCTCTTGTTCTTCCTGAGATTCATGTGAATGAACATCAAGTCCTGAGATGACCACGTTGTCTTGCTTTGTAAATTGTTCTAAATCCTCTATTTTTTGTTCTAAATCAGCAATTATCTTGTCTTTGTTAGTTACCAGCTCTTTCAGTTCTCTTATTTCTTTAACCAGCTTGTCCTGGGAAACCATCTTTGCTGTTAAACTTTCTATTTGTCCACTCATAAAGTTGAGTGATTCTTTAAATTCTTGCATTTCTGAGTTGTTTCTCTCCGAGTCTGGTGACTTCTGTCCTCTATTTTTCATATTTACAGAGACTGGTGACTTTGGTCCTTTACCTCTTGTCATACTTACAGAGTTTGTGACCTATTGGTAGCAGGACTTTGGTTTATTCACTGAACCACGTGGCCATTCCACGAGGCTCACAGGCCTAAAGATGATTGGTGTGGCCCAGCAGTGCAGCACCCAGATTAGCAGTTATTAGTTCAGAACTCACAGTTTCAGCAGCCTGCAGCAATCAGATCCACCATCCGAAGAGGTCCACTCACTAGATCAGACGCAGTCCAGCCAGCACCGCACTCAGCTCCAGTGGCTCCAGGCCCAGCTCCGACCCCCACCAGAACCGATGCAGCCTAGTTAGCACAGCACGTAGCTCCAGGCCCAGCTCCGACCCTCACCAGAACCGATGCAGCCTAGTTAGCACAGCACGTAGCTCCAGGCCCAGCTCCGAAGCCCGCTCAGCCCCAAGCGGCGGTCCCCCGGCTCTCCCACGGCGATCCGTCCAGCTCGAAACTCCAGCCCGCGGTCCTCCGGTTCTCCCACGACTCTCAGGCGGCGTTCACGTTCGGCCCACTCGCGGTGCCTGGCCCCGGCTCTCTCACGGCTCCCAGCCCAGCTCGAACTCCAGGCCGCGGTCCTCCGGCTCTCCTACGGCGCTCCAGGCGGCGTACACGGCGCTCGGCTCACTCGTGGTGCCCGGACCAGCTTAAAGTTCCAGGCGGCGTACACGACGCTTGGCCCACCACCGCGCTACCACTGTAGCGTGTTTTGTTGTGTTCTTTCACTGCAACAAAGCACCCCAGCGTGCCGGCCCGCTTTTCTTCGTAATAACCAGCGTATTCTCCGGTTTATTTGTTTACGAAGCCTGCAACTACAGCACCCGGTTACGGTGAGCTAGCTCGGTTAGCTTTGATTAGCCCTGTTTGTAGCTACGCTAGGCTAACTCTCGGCAAAACTCACGGACACGTTGGCTTGTAGATTCATAATTCTGGATCGCAAGTTCCAGTCCAATTTCCGCAGCTTTTTCAACGCTCCTCTCTGTACATCTCTGCACATCCAGCGCAAAAAAGCTCTCCGAATACTCCTTTTGGAGGTAATACTGGCAGGAGCCCGACTAAACACGTCCACTCTGTTCAGCCGCCATCTTGAATTTTTTTAAAAAAAAAAAAATTAAACCCAACAGTGAAAATAAAATAAACATACAGAAGTATTAAATGTTCAAAATAAAGTAATTTACCAGTGAACATCGACTCACACTCTAAAACAGTGTTTAAACAGGCTTATGGCCTTGATGCTAACACATGTGCTAACACACAAAATAAGACATTTACAAAAAGAAACTTACCAAAACTCGTCTTATTTAAGTGGTTATAATCTCTTCAAACTCACACCCTTCTTCTATTAAAGGAAAAAGATCGAGACTTCAACTGAAAACCCTCGACAGTTCTTCAATATTGCTGTGCCAGCAGCTGCTGCTCAGCCATGCAGTATTTTCTGTGTCCTGTTGCTAGCTGAATGCTGTGCTCAGCTTTGTGGGTGAGGGAGAGGTTTTGTTAAAACTTTATTAACAACCCAACAGTTTACAACACTGTCCAAATGAAAACATTACCCTACTAACCTGTTTCAGAAGATCTTCAAACTTATTTATCATAATGTAGTTTTTTATTTTTATACAAAACTTTTATTATTTTGTCTGTTTTTGTTTTTTATGAACTTATTTATTAACTATTAAAATGTACTTGTAACTGGGGTTACATCCTCCCCTCCTTTCCTAATGTACGTCCTCGTACATGTATCACACGGTTTCTACTTTTGATTCTTTAGGTGCGTTTAAAGAGTCAGCGAATGCTATAGCTAAGCCTTGAAATAAGGATTGGACTACAGTAACAAGTGCAGTGGTGGCCAACGCTAATCCAAAAATTAGTTCCGCTATTTCTAAAGCACTAATTTATTTATTTAGGTCTGCAATTTCAAAAGCACTAATGTCTTATGAAAATTAGGGGAAGCTAATTCTAATCCGCTAATTAAATTCAACAATTGGTAGCAGCAAGTTATGCAATATTTGCACTACACTGCCAACTGCGGTGCATGAACTATATGTAAGTTGTTTGACTTTCAGAGTATTTAGTTTGGTTCTCTTCAACAGGTTTGACAAGGACAAAATGTACCCATTCCAAAGTCTGTTAGCTAAACTGCTGACATATTTGGCTGTTTTTTTTTCTTCTTTTGTTACTTTTAGTACCACTAGATCGCATGTGTCCAACTCAAGGCCCGTGGGCCAAATCCGGCCTACCATAACCGTTTCTGTGGCTCTCTACACCCTAGAGGGCCACAGAGACAGAACTTCAAGATAACAGTTGTAAGCATGTTGCTCTCAGGTGGTGGGTCCCCATCCCTACACTCCCTGGTCTCTCTGTTAATTGTCTTGCTTATCTCCTCCATTTTGTTGTCCAGGTGTTTGTGATTGTCATGCTGTGTGTTCATGTACCTGTATATAAAGTCAGGGATTTTTTAATTGATAAAGCTCTGTATATGTTGTATAACACAATCATTGTTCCACATTTAATCTATTGTATTGAGGTTTGGGGAAAAGCGTGCAAAACAATTACAAAGCCTGTTTTTATTTTACAAAAGAGAGCTGTAAGAGTAATCACCAGAAAACATTTCAGTCACCCATCAAACACCTTGTTTCTTCAGCTAAATTTATTGAAATTCCAGGAATTGGTAGAATATAGTATTTTATCAGTTATGTATAGGGCTCATAATAACACATTACCTTTAAATATCCAAAGAAATTTTATAAAAAGACAAAGTTATTACAATCTCAAAGGGACAGAGATATTCATCAAACCACAATTCAGAACCAGCTTAAAGGGACGGTCTACCTCAATTCAGGGAGTTCGATTGTGGAATGCTCTGGAGAGTGATGTTAAAAATGCAAAATCAATGTATACATTTAAGAAAAAGGTCAAAAAGGACTTGCTCAAAAACTATATATGATGTATCTAAAAAAGCTAAGTCTGGTCCTCTGGACATTCAAAAAAAAAAAAAAGCAAAAAAAAATTGTAGAAACGTTTCGTCTTTCGTCCGAAAGACTTCCTCAGTCTGAGGTGCTGGGTTCAGCTCAGTCTTATAAATAGCACCCTCTCACAGTGTTACACAACCAGTTGGCTGATGACAGCCGAAACCAGCTGCTCACATGATCAAGGAGGACCATCAGCCTAACGATGGATCGTTAGCACCCTGATGGTTGTTTGCTATTCACAGAGGGCTGAGTGATACCAGCAATCACAGCATTGTAGGAGGGGGACAGTTGAACCCGGAGGCCTCCACCCCTGTTTAATGATGGGCGGTTTCTTTTCACAAAGATGGCCTCCTTTACTCCTCTCTCAAACCATCGTTCCTCTCTATCAAGGATGTGAACATCTTCATCCCTGAAAGAGTGACCGCTGGCCTGGAGATGAGTGTAGACTGCAGAGTCCTGACCTGATGATGTTGATCTTCTGTGCTGGGCCATCCTTTTGGCCAGTGGCTGTTTAGTTTCCCCGATATAAGACTGATCACAGCCCTCCTGACACTGAACAGCATACACAATATTACTCTGTGCCGGGGGACTGGATCTTTGGGATGAACCAGTCTTTGCCGTAATGTATTTTGGGG
This sequence comes from Garcialebias charrua, assembly GCA_038048925.1. NCBI lineage: Eukaryota > Metazoa > Chordata > Actinopteri > Cyprinodontiformes > Rivulidae > Garcialebias > Garcialebias charrua. Next base: position 15,334 of record JBBPBX010069751.1, read on the forward strand.
TTTAAAAGCCACTGGGACGTTGTGTTTAGAAAATAAACGTCTCAATGTCTCTGAAACCCCTGCAACATATGGAATGGCCACTGGTCTGGGTCTGGGTTCCTTCTTTTCACCTGATGGTTGGCTGGAGTCCTGTTTGGGTTTCTTCTCTGCTTTCAGGAAGGCCCAGTTAGGATAGCCACATTTCTCTAGAGCCTGTTTTGTGTGTGATTTCTCCTTCTGTCTGGCTGCTGAGTTGAGTGGGGACGCTGTCTGCTCTGTGATACAGAGTCCTGATGACTCCTAACTTGTGCTCCAGAGGGTGATGGGAGTCAAACTGTAAATACTGGTCTGTGTGGGTGGGTTTGCGGTACACCTCAGTTTGCAAATTTCCTCTATCAGAAACTGAGACCTCACAGTCCAAGAAAGCCAACCTGCCATTTCTTACATCTTCTCGTGTGAACTTGATATATTTATCCAGTATAGTTAGTTAGATAGTTAGTATGTAGCATTTTTTATTTCCATTGCCTTCTTTTATTGCTGTTGTTTCTTATTCTATTTTCAATGATTTATTGTTCCAGTTTATTCATCTTTTTATCCTGTTAAGCACCTTGGTCAATGCAAGGCATTGTAGGAAGGTGCTATACAAATAAAGTTTATTATTATTATTATTATTATCCACAGAGTTGATGTGATCAGTGAAATGTTGGACTTCCTGAGATTTAATTTTAACCCAGGTGTCGTCAACATACCTGAACCAATGACTTGGTGGTCTCCCTGAAAAGGACGTCAATGCTCTCTTTTCTACCTCCTCCATGTACAGGTTGGCAACAATAGGAGAAACTGGAGACCCCATAGCACACCCATGTTTCTGCCTATAATATTGCTCCCCATATGTGAAGTAGGTTGACTGCAGGCACAGTTTCAAGAGTTGACACAGTTGCTCTGTGGAAAGCGTGGTTCTGCTGTTCAGAGTGGTGTCTGATTTTAACCTTAAACAGACCACCTCTACTGCTTCATCAACAGGAATGCACGTAAAGAGTGATGTAACATCAAAAGAGACCATTGTTTCATCAGTCTCCATGATGACATCCCTCACCTTATCCACAAAGTCCATGGTGTTCTGTATGTGGTGTTCTGAGCTGCCAACTAAAGGGATGAGTACAGATGCCAGATATTTGGAAACATTGTAAGTGACCGAGTTAATCATGCTAACAATTGGTCTTAAAGGTACACCTTGTTTGTGGATTTTGGGTAAACCATACAGACTTGGCGTGGCCTCCCCTGGGTACAGTCTGTGGTACAGAATATTGTCAATAGCCTTGTCCTGCTTCAAAATTTTCAGGCAATCTATCAACTTCTTCTTGTAACCACTTCCTGGATCTCTTTTCAGCGGTTCATAAGTGGTTAAGTCACTAAGGAGTGACATAACTTTCTCATGATAGTCTTTCTGGTTCAAAATCACTGTGCACCTTCCTTTGTCTGCTGGGAGAATTATGATGTTTTTGTCCTTGCTAAGCGTGGTGAGTGCATCCCTCTCTTCTCTACTGATGTTGGAAGGTGGTGGTTTAGCATTACTGAGACAGGCTGAAACTTTGACTCTGAGTTGTTCTGCTTCAAAGTCTTTAATTTTGTTGTTACGGATGGCTGACTCAGTGGCTGTGATCATCTCCACCAGCGGAATTCTACTTGGTGCCACTGCAAAGTTTAACCCCCTGGCAAGAATCTCTGTCTCCGGCTGGGTGAGCTGTCTGTCAGATAAATTCTTTACCCACTTTTCTGTCTCCCTGGCATGTAACTGTGTATCGGAGTGTTGTCTTACACTGAATGTGTTGTTGTTGGAATTGTGATGGTGTTGACGAGTTATCAGTAAGTTAAATTTGTTTTGTTGTCGAGTCTTGGACTTGACATGCTGTGCTAAGCGTGCCTGATCTGTACAGTCCATCACTTTCTGAAGTGTGGTCTGATCTAAGCACGTTGTTAGTTTTTGTTTAATTTGCTCTTCTTTGGCCTTCAAGGCCTCAATGGTAAAATTGGTCTGTCTTACCCGTTCATTCAGCAGCTGCATCTGTGCCTTCTGAAGGATCCCGCTTGCCCGGTGCCCGCTGACCGATGATTTCAGTTCCAGGCTCTTGGGAATAATGCCACTTTGTCTGCATCTAAGGTTGAATCGCAAGTGGTTCCTGTAGTCTGCCCTCTTCCTAGCTGTTTTCTCAAACTCTCTAACAAGTTTGAGGCAATCCTGGCCAAAGTGGTTCAAAATACCCTGATGCATGCTCAATAATCCAGGTAGAAAAATCTAAAAAAGCTAAGTCTGGTCCTCTGGACATTCAAAAAAAAAAAAAAAACAAAGCAAAAAAAATTGTAGAAACGTTTCGTCTTTCGTCCGAAAGACTTCCTCAGTCTGAGGTGGATTTAAAAAAGTAAGATCGCCACGAGCAACGCGCGCGGGCGGCTTTATGTCTTTAAAATGTAGCTCAATGAACAGATATAAAAATATATTTCATAGCTGAGTTTATACCACAAGTGTTCCTGATTAACCGCTGTTTAATAATGTCACGTAGTGGTCAAATCTGCTGCATTTAAAGTAGGTTCGCTTTGACTTCCTCCAAACCTGTGCGTGCACTACGAAAATAAATTCTAAAAATCGAATATTAATTCAAATAACTCAAACAGGTTACAGTCAGTACATGAACATCTTGTGATTACATTCTGTTAGTTTGAAAAATATCTGTCGTGTGGTCTTTGAGGTATTAGCTGATATGTGTTACAAAGTACAAGGGAGAAAAAAGATAGGAGCTAGCTTGACACATTTATGTCTATAAAACATTGAATATTAATTCAAATAACTCAAACGGGTTACAGTCAGTACATGAACATGTTGTGATTACAATGAGTTAGTTTGAAAAATATCTGCCGTGTGGTTTTTGAGGTATTAGCTGATATGTGTTACAAAGTACAAGGGAGAAAAAGATAGGAGCTAGCTTGACACATTTATGTCTATAAAACATTGAATATTAATTCAAATAACTCAAACATGTTATAGTTAGTACATGAACATGTTGTGATTACAATGAGTTAGTTTGAAAAATATCTGCCGTGTGGTTTTTGAGGTATTAGCTGATATGTGTTACAAAGTACAAGGGAGAAAAAGATAGGAGCTGCTTGACACATTTATGTCTATAAAACATTGAATATTAATTCAAATAACTCAAACAGGTTACAGTTAGTACATGAACATCCTGTGATTACATTGTTAGTAAAAAAAAAAAAAAACAGTTTCTGGACTAAATTAACCACATTTTTCTTTTACAGTCAACAGAAGAAAATCACCAGAATTGAACAACCTGTGTCGTCTTCTGGAGGAAGCCGTGAGACACCAGATGGAAATTCGTTACTTCTGTTTGTCACTTCAAACTTTTCCTATTAAACGTTATATTTTCTTAAGTGGTGTCCTGGAACA
>JBBPBX010069752.1:0-10105 GCA_038048925.1 Garcialebias charrua
GGGAGTCCTCCACAGAGGTAATGGATACTTTTATCTCACTCAGAGTGCCATCAATGCCATCGAGACGGGCGCCAACCTTTTCATCCATTCCATTTACCCTGGAAGACACAGATTTTAATTCGGCCAAAATCTGCTCCATGGTAGTTTGGTTTGCAGACGCTAGCTCCGGTGGGCTAGCAACAGCTAGCTCTGCCTCGCTAGCCTCGCGTATTTGCTGCTGAGCGGCTCTTGTTTTGCCCGTCGATGTAAAGATAGGAAATTCCTTGTCTCGTTGTGGCTTCGGCATCTTCGATATCTTACAAAATATAAGTGTCAGAGGTAGAAAATCGGAAAATTAGTAGAGTCCTGGGACAGAGCAAACTTCTAAGAATCCATATTGGTCCGGGTCACGTGACCGTCCAGACCCAACAGATTCTTAAAGCCATTTAGAGAGGTCAAGGTCGAGAACTTCAGATTTTTTTGTAAGATATTCCAGGAAGCAGGAGCGGAGTAGGAGAAGGCCCTTTTGCCAAGCTCAGTTCTCACTGACAGCACACTGCTGGTAATCATGTCCTGAGAGTGCACACTGTAGCTGCACTCACGCAAAGACATGTAGGAGGAGATGTATGAAGGTAGCAGACCAAGAAGTGATGAACATGTACCAATGGAAGAGTCTGCGTGAGGTTAATGATGTCCAGTTAACCAGTGAATACAGGGTGCAGTGGTGGGTACGATAATCATAGCCAGTTATGAATCTTAGTGCACTATGATAGACAGCATCCAACATCTAGAGGGTGCTTTTAGGAGCATTCATGTAGATAATGTCACCATAATCAATGGAGGGAAGGAAAGTCACAGATACAAGGTGTTTCCTAGAATTCAGTGTTAGACAGGATCTGTTTCTAAAAAAGAAACCCAGTTTAACTTTCAGTTTCTTTACTAGGTTTTCCATGTGGAGCTTAAAAGAGCGATGAGAATCGACCAGGATACCCAAATATTTATAGGAATCAGCAAACTCAATAGGGACACCATTTGAGGATAAAATCAGAGGAGGGACTGTAGGGACCAATTTCCTAGTTGAAAAAAGCATCCCTTTGGTTTTATCAGCATTTAAGACAAGTTTGAGATTGTCAGGCTGGGATTTGGACTGCCCCCTCTCTGTTACATCTGAGACTACTTGATGTTACGCTCCTACCACGTGGCCCCCGGGTGGGTGTCCTTTTGCCTGCAGCCGTGCTGGGGGCCCTTGTTGTCGCTTTCAGGGGTTGGGCACTTGGGCGTGTCGGCTTGGCCTGGTGGCTGCATGGTGGGGCTCGGGTCCTCTGGTCCTATCGGGTCTGGGCCTGAGGGGTGGGCGTCCCCGGTGCCTGGGCCTCGATGCCCGGGCCTGGGGCTACGTCAGTGCAACGGGCTCTTGCAGCGGGCTCCGGCGGGGGCCTGTGGGTTTGTCGCTGTTGGCCTCCTGGGGGTCATTGTGTGTAGTCGCTGGTGGAGCTCGTCTTGTTCTCCCTCTTGGTCAGATCTGGGGATAGGGTGAGTGGCTCGCCCTGTCCGGGTGGCCCTATGGACTCTGTGCTCGGGGTCCTGTTTGGGGTCTTGGGCTTTGATCGCCCCTTCGTCTGCCTCGGGCCTTGGGGGGTGGATCTCTGATGCTTTACGGTCGCTACTGAATGTTCTATTGGAGGAACCTTTTCACTTATGCATGTTCACAGCCACACACAAATGGATGCAGGGATGTATATGTAGATATCATATGCAGATATGTAGATTGATATGTGATATGAATGTATATGTGTATATATATTTGTAGGTATGGGTATGTTTATTTATGGAAATCTACTGCAAGGTCATGAATATTATTAGTCTTTATGCATGTGTATTTTGTTGCTGTGTTTTGTCATGGGCTTTGCAGGATTGCGGACAGAGGTTGGGTGTGTTTGCCTTGTGCTCTTTTTGTGGATAATTGTTGTGTTTCATTGTCTTACTTTCTATCTTTCCTTTCTCTCTTTAAAAAAAAGAAAAAAAAGACAAGTTTGAGATGGAACATATCTGACTGGATGATGTCAAAAGCGGATCGCAAAAGCTGGAAAGCCTTAGCAACTGTTTTAGCTCGACCATTAACAACTGTGTCATCAGCATAGAAATGTAAGGATGCATCAGGGATGCTCTGACCTACATTACCTATGTAGATTGTAAAGAGAGTTGGTCCTAAGACTGAGCCTTGTGGTACACAATTTTTTACTGTTAAATAACTGGAAGAAGTACCGTTATGTTGAACACATTGCCTCCGATCGGAAAGATAGTTAGAAAACCAACCAATGGTGTGATCTGAGAAACCAATTTCTGAGAGCTTATGACACAATATGTTGTGATCCACAGTGTCAAAAGCTTTAGACAGGTCTAAGAAAAGTGCAGCACAATAATCCTTAGCATCCAATGCTTCAACAATGTCATTAAGAAGCTTCAGTGAAGAAGTCGTGCTGTGTTTTTTCCTGAAACCAGATTGATGGAGAGGTAAGATGTTAAATGAGTCCAGATAATTTTTGATTTGAAAGTTTATCAGTTTTTCTAGAACCGTGGCTAAAATGCAGAGTTTAGAGATTGGTCGATAGTTGTTCAGTTTGGTAGGGTCACCTCCCTTCAGCAAAGGAAGAACAAAGGTTGTTTTCCAAGCATCCAGAATAGAGTTTTGGCTTATGGACAGGTTAAAGATGTGGGTCACAGGGACTGTGATGATATGAGCAGCCAGCCTTAAGAAATAAGGTGGAAGTTCATCTGGACCTGCAGATTTTTTAGGATCAAGATCTTTTAACAGTTTATTTACCTCACTGACTGAGAACGGAGAAAAAGAGAAGGTGTGATTAACTGAGGATTGACTTGTAGGAGGGATTTGATTTGTAGAAGTTTGGTTATTAGATGAAGTGGCTGATTTTCCATTAGTAACTGTGTCAAATAATGAACTAGAAGCAACAAAATGTTTGTTGAAACAGTTCAGGATCTCGTGCTTATTTGACAAAGGAAAAGAGTTAACGAGAAGTTGTGATGGGAGGTTAGATGATTGGGGGATGCCTGAGAGAGATTTGATGGTCTTCAAGAAATTCTTTGGGTCATTTAGATTTTTGGTGGTCTGAGATAAGAAGTAGTGGAGACATGAAAGCAACATGGCAAGTAATGAAAAATGTAATAAATAAAAATAAGGTTAGTACGGGTATTTCAAAATATTTTGTTGAAAATAATGTGGAAATCCACGATGAACGTGAAATCGTTAATGGATTTAATAATTATTATGTGAATGTCGGATCTAACCTTGCAGCAAAAATACCAAAAGTGGATATAAATGTGAGTCATTCAATTAATAGTCGTGTAAATAGCATGTTTCTAAAAGGAACCGACAAACTACTATGGTAGTTAAAAAAGCTGCTGATAAAAGATCAAAAGACGGTGAAGGCATGGACATGATGGTTGTAAAAGAAATTATAAGTTATGTTATTGAGCCATTTACATATATTTGTCATTTGTCATTTTCAACAGGAATATTGCCAAACAGAATGAAAATAGCCAAGGTGGTTCCTCTATTTAAGAATGGCAACAGGTGTCCATAAAACAACTACAGACCTATATCTTTGTTGCCACAATTCTCAAACATTTTAGAAAAATTATTTGTAAATAGATTTGATCTTTTTCTCGATAAACACAATATTTTAACTTAAAATATTATGTTTATCAAGAAAAAGGGAAACCAGAATGGGTCACGGGGAGAACCAGACCAGAGCACAGGGAGAATCCAAACGAGTCACAAGGAAAATCCAAACAAGTCACGAGGAGATCCAGAACAGGGCACAAGTAGAATCCAAACGGGTCACGAGGAGAACCAGATCAGTAAGGTAATCAATTACTGAAAATGTACTCAAATTCAGACCAAGGCTGAGAAGGATCATAGACACAGGTAATCAGTTAAGTGAGTTTATTTACAGTGCTGAGTAAAGGAAGTCGGGGTTCCTGGAAGGAAAGGGGAAAAAGATTAATGATGATGTTTGGGGAATATTGTAGCTTTAGTATTAAATTGAGTCTCTCTCTTACAGAAGGAATTTGGAGGAGGCAGACCAGAGGAAGGAGGTGAGAGTCTGTCAGGTGAGTAATTCCTTGTATTTATCCAAGAGTCCCAAGTAGTGTCTTGCAGGTGGCAGCTGGTGGAAGAGTGTCAGGCTGGAGTACAGTTTCACAGAGAAGGAGTCCATAGGAGGCAGCTTGTCAGGTTCAGGTTCCAGAGGTGAGTCCCAGATTTGTCTTGAAAACACAGGTAGACATAAGTTTGGTCAAACATAAGTTGATGAAGGAAAACACTAAAATGGCTGTCTCACAGTACCCAAGGTGACTGAATGATTCAGCGAAGACTGGAACCTCCTCCAAGGCTTAAATAGCAGCTGGAATCATTAACCAGATTGGCAGCAGGTGGTTACCCAGGAACTCCATCTCCAGCACTCAGCAACTGCAAGGTGAGTTCTCACACATACATACACAACACAAACCCAACAGTACTCCCCCCTCAAACATCGCCTCCAGGTGATCTAAGGCGCTTGTCAGGGTGTCTTTCAAAAAAATCTGTGATGAGACCAGGATCCAAGATGAAGGACCTGGGAATCCATGATCTCTCCTTGGGGCCGTAACCCTCCCAATCAACTAAAAACTGATGCCAACGACCCCGTCTTTTGAACATCCAGGAGTTTGCGAACGGTGAACATAGTCTGATTATCAATCAATCGAGGGGGTGGACGATCCAAATCAGATTGATTCAATGGATCCTCCACAAAGGGTTTAAGTTGGGACACGTGGAAGGTAGGAGCGAGGGAGTCGAAGTTTAACAGCAGAGGGGTTAACAATTTTGATGACAGGAAAATATCCAATAAATCTAGGTCCTAGTTTCCTGGAGGTGTCCTTGAGGGAGATGTTCTGTGTGGAGAGCAATACCTTCTGTCCCACAGAGTACTTCTGGAGCTGGAACACGGCGACGATCAACCCATCTCCTGGATTGTTCACGGGACTGTAGAAGAGCCTCCTTGGTCTGCCTCCAGATCCGTCTGCAACGACAGAGGGGCAGACACGTCAACCTCCTAGTGGGGAAACAGTGGAGGCAGGTAACACAGAGATGTCTCAAAAGGAGAGAGGCTCACTTGGCTCAAGAATGCCTTAAAGTGTTTAATCGTGATTAATCGCGATTAATTTTAAAACTGATTTGCGATTAATTATTTTTTTAATCTATCAACACCCCTAATTTTAAGTAATAGTCTAAATGGGTTCAGGTCAAATAACTCAACTTCCATGGCTCTTATTAAGTTGATGGAACATGTTACTACAGCTATAGATAAAAAACAATATTGTGTAAGTGTGTTTGATTATCTAAAAAAAGGCATTTGATACAATTGACCATACTATTCTACTTGGAAAATTAGACAAATATGGTATTAGAGGACCAGCTTTGCAGTGGATACGTAGTTATTTGCAAGACAGAAAACAGTTTGTACAAATAGATGATTTAAGATCTAGCTTCTGTAATGTTTCATGTGGAGTACCACAAGGCTCTGTATTTGGACCTACCGTAAGTTGTTTATATATTAATGATTTGATGGATGTGTCAGGTATCCTCAAATGTGTTATTTTTGCTGATGATACCACTTTCTTTTATTCGGGTAATGACTTGGAACAAATGTTTGAGTTAACGAAGAAGGAGTTTGTCAACATACAAACTTTGTTTAATTTAAATAAGTTATCATTGAACGTAGATAAAACTAATTATATGATTTTTAGTTAAAAAAAAAGACAACTACTGTTGTTCCTTTCAAAATTAATGGTGTTGAAATATGTAGAGTAAATTAAACTAAGTTTTTGGGTGTAATCATTGATGATAATCAGCACTTTGATCAGCACTTTGGTGTGGACTTGTTCCTGTTTAAAGTGCTTTATAAATAAAATGGTATGGTATGGTATGATAAACGGTCATGGAAACAGCACATAAGTTCTGTTAAAACTAAAATATCTAAATCCACATCTGTACTATAAGTGAAGGACTTATTGAATGACAAAGCCTTGTATTTGCTGTATAATACAATTATAGTACCACATTTAATTTGTGTTGATGTTTTTGGGAACAGTGTGCAGAACTATAGCAAAGCCTATTTTTATCCTACAAAAAAGAACTAAGAATTATAACAAGAGAGCATTACTGTCATCCATCTAGTATATTATTTTGTAAATTGAAACTACTGAAGTTTTATGATCTGGTGGATTATAATATGTTTTTATTAATGTATAAAGCACAAAATCACACACTACCTCCAAATATTCAAAAGCATTTTGTAAAGAGGAAAAGTTGTTATACTGTAATCTTAAGGGAACAGACATTTTTAGTTAAACCACATTATATAACTAGTTTAAAGGGTCGGTCTACTTTAATACTGTACATGGAATAGGTCTATGAAATGGTTTGGATCATTATGTTAAAAAAGCTAAGTCTATGTTTATATTTAAGAAAATGATTAAGAGTAAACTTTTGAAAAAATATATATGAATGGTGAATACTATAAGTACTATAAATCGGTAAATTGTTATGAGTTATAAATTTGGTTCATGGATAATTATTGTTTGAAGTGATTGTTTGAAGTGATTTTGTTTTAAGAAAGGGCAGATATTATGATTTTTTTCTTCTTCTGCTTCCTTTCATTTTATTTTTTTTCTCCATATGGTTTCATAAATATTCTTTGTGTTTTAAATTTGAAATGAACAAATCAAATAAATAAATAAATACAGTAGTTACATTTTGCAGCTTTAATGGCAGTTGTGCATTTATTCCTCTGGTTTTGGCGGCACTTCACTTGTGCTCCAAGTGAGCACAGCGGTTCCCACGGAGGTGAACAGTCCTTTGTTTTAAGGTAAATGGTAAATGGTAATGGTAAATGGAGCATATTTATATAGCACTTTCCAGCCCCCTATGAGGGACCCCAAAGCGCTTTACAATACCAACCATCCACCCATTCATACACACATTCATACACCGGTAGCGGCAGACTGCCATGCAAGGCGCCATCCAGTCCTACAGGGAGCAACTCAGGGTTAAGTGTCTTGCCCAGGGACACAACGACACATGGTGTGGGGAACCGAGATTCGAACCTCCAACCTTCAGATTGGGGGACGACTGCCATTACTACTACGCCACGGCCGCCCCACGGCTTTAATGTAGACAAAGTCCCCCACAGCCCACTCAGTTCAGTTCTGGTCCTGTGACACAGGTTTGGGCCAGGTACACTTCTCTCACACCAAGAGGCCAATCCAACAAAAGGTAGCGGAAAGGTCAGCAAAATACCTCCCTGCAATTCTTGTTGGAACCAGGTAGAACCACAGGTCCAGATGGGAAATTCAGTCGGGGTCCAGAGAGAGTGGAAAAAAAACACGGGGGCTTTGTGGGATGGCTCCCCATCTTTAGGGGTCACCTGGATGGCAGGATGGCTCAAAAGTTTGAAGCTTCTCTGCAACTCCTGAAAGAAGGGGGAAGATGGTCAGAAAGCGTTTTCACAGGAGTACTGGTAATGAATGATGTTGTTGTTTTCTCTCTTACAGGTTTGAAGAGTGATGTTTGGTCCAATCCTCCAATCCTAGGAGAGTTTGCAAAGAGGGAACAGGATCCAGAGGGATGAGGAAGGTAGGCAACTGGTGGAAACAAGGCACAAGGGAAACCAGAATGGGTCACGGGGAGAACCAGACCAGAGCACAGCGAGAATCCAAACGAGTCACAAGGACAATCCAAACAAGTCACGAGGAGATCCAGAACAGGGCACAAGTAGAATCCAAACGGGTCACGAGGAGAACCAGATCAGTAAGGTAATCAATTACTGAAAATGTACTCAAATTCAGACCAAGGCTGAGAAGGATCATAGACACAGGTAATCAGTTAAGTGAGTTTATTTACAGTGCTGAGTAAAGGAAGTCGGGGTTCCTGGAAGGAAAGGGGAAAAAGATTAATGATGATGTTTGGGGAATATTGTAGCTTTAGTATTAAATTGAGTCTCTCTCTTACAGAAGGAATTTGGAGGAGGCAGACCAGAGGAAGGAGGTGAGAGTCTGTCAGGTGAGTAATTCCTTGTATTTATCCAAGAGTCCCAAGTAGTGTCTTGCAGGTGGCAGCTGGTGGAAGAGTGTCAGGCTGGAGTACAGTTTCACAGAGAAGGAGTCCATAGGAGGCAGCTTGTCAGGTTCAGGTTCCAGAGGTGAGTCCCAGATTTGTCTTGAAAACACAGGTAGACATAAGTTTGGTCAAACATAAGTTGACGAAGGAAAACACTAAAATGGCTGTCTCACAGTACCCAAGGTGACTGAATGATTCAGCGAAGACTGAAACCTCCTCCAAGGCTTAAATAGCAGCTGGAATCATTAACCAGATTGGCAGCAGGTGGTTACCCAGGAACTCCATCTCCAGCACTCAGCAACTGCAAGGTGAGTTCTCACACATACACACACAACACAAACCCAACAGTACTCCCCCCTCAAACATCGCCTCCAGGTGATCTAAGGCGCTTGTCAGGGTGTCTTTCAAAAAAATCTGTGATGAGACCAGGATCCAAGATGAAGGACCTGGAATCCATGATCTCTCCTTGGGGCCGTAACCCTCCCAATCAACTAAAAACTGATGCCCACGACCCCGTCGTTGAACATCCAGGAGTTTGCGAACGGTGAACATAGTCTGATTATCAATCAATCGAGGGGGTGGACGATCCAGATCAGATTGATTCAATGGATCCTCCACAAAGGGTTTAAGTTGGGACACGTGGAAGGTAGGATGAACACGCATAGAGCGAGGGAGTCGAAGTTTAACAGCAGAGGGGTTAACAATTTTGATGACAGGAAAAGGTCCAATAAATCTGGGTCCTAGTTTCCTGGAGGTGTCCTTGAGGGAGATGTTCTGTGTGGAGAGCAATACCTTCTGTCCCACAGAGTACTGAGGAGCTGGAACACGGCGACGATCAACCCATCTCCTGGATTGTTCACGGGACTGTAGAAGAGCCTCCTTGGTCTGCCTCCAGATCCGTCTGCAACGACAGAGGGGCAGACACGTCAACCTCCTGGTGGGGAAACAGTGGAGGCAGGTAACACAGAGACGTCTCAAAAGGAGAGAGGCCGGTAGCTGAGGACATGTGAGTATTATGGGCATACTCGACCCAGGGGAGAAGAGAGGACCAATTAGCAGGGTTATTGTCAATGACATAGCGAATAGAGGACTCAATTTCTTGGTTGCATCTTTCAGACTGACCGTTGGTTTGGGGGTGATAACCAGAAGACAAGCTCACTGAGGCACCAATGGCTTGACAGAAAGCCTTCCAAACCTGAGACAAATTGGGGACCACGATCTGAGATGATGTCACCAGGTATGTCGTGAAGTCGAAAGACATGTTTGACCATGAGTTGAGCGGTCTCCAGAGCTGAGGGGAGTTTGATTAACGGAACAAAATGTGCTGCTTTAGAGAATCTGTCAACAATCGTAAGGATGATGGTGTTACCTTCAGATAAGGGATAAACCTGTGACGAAGTCCAAAGCGATGTGGGACCAAGGACGACCAAGAACAGGAAGGGGCCTGAGCAGTCCCGCGGGAGGTTGATGGGTGCTTTTATTTTGAGTGGCTTTAGTATTAAACTGAGTCACTCTCTTACAGAAGGAATTTAGAGGAGGCAGACCAGAGGAAGGAGGTGAGAGTCTGTCAGGTGAGTAATTCCTTGTATTTATCCAAGAGTCCCAAGTAGTGTCTTGCAGGTGGCAGCTGGTGGAAGAGTGTCAGGCTGGAGTACAGAGTTTCACAGAGAAGGAGTCCAGTTTGGAGGCAGCTTGTCAGGTTCAGGTTCCAGAGGCGAGTCACGGATTTGTCTTGAAAACACAGGGAGACATAAGTTTGGTAAAACGTAAGTTCACGAAGGAAAACACTAAAATGGCTGTCTCACAGTACCCAAGGTGACTGAATGATTCAGCGAAGACTGAAACCTCCTCTAAGGCTTAAATAGCAGCTGGACTCATTAACCATTTTTGCAGCAGGTGGTTACCCAGGAACTCTGTCCCCAGCACTCAGCAAATGCAAGGTGAGTTCTC
>JBBPBX010069753.1:7122-18772 GCA_038048925.1 Garcialebias charrua
TTCAGGGACTTTGATTGAGCTTCATCTTCTGACTCTCAGTATATTCTATCAAGTGGAACACGTTTAGATGTTCCACCACTGTATGGAACGACGCTCCGTCACGTTTAGCAAACCGCCTCACTCGGAAAGCCCTCTGCATGGCAGGTGATCCCACACACCCACTACACAGCTGCTTCAGACTGCTGCCATCAGGGAGGAGACTGAGGAGTCTCCAGGCTCGAACCAGCAGACTGAGAGACAGCTCTGTTCATCAGGCAGTCAGGATGCTAAACACTCTGCCTGCTCTGCCTCCCCTCCCATTTGAACTGCCTTAACACAAAAAACTTTCTCACACATTACCACACAACACAAAGATTTTAACACTGGACTCTGTGTCATCAAACGGGTTATTCACTAAACTCTCGGTCATGTACTCATTCAGTTTGCACTACTTCTCATATTTGCACTAATGTTTGTATTACATTACTGCCTATAGTCATACTACTGTTTACATTCACTGTTTACATTTATTAATACGGTTTACATTTATTACTACTGCTTTACATTTATTACTACTGTTTACATTTACACTACTTTTATCTACACTACTGCAGATACATATACAGCATTCTCTGACTAGCCTTATCTAAGGATGCCAAATGTGCCTTATGTGCCTCACTGCATATGCCACTTTGCCTCTATACCAACATCAACTACCTCATACATATACTGTGTACATTAACTTATATGCTGCTGTGCCACTCTTTGCAAATGTCAATGCTAGAACCTTCAGTTTATTTTATAGATATACTTTTTATACTTTTTATACTACTATGTAAAAACTCAGGACAGTATTACACTTTTATTATTTCATTTTATGCTTATGTTCATTGGGTGTTTGGTGTTTTAGGGGTGTTTGGTGTTTCAGTGTTGGTGTAAATTTTCATACTTTTATACTATTATGAAAAACTCAGGACAGTGTTACACTTTTACTATTTTATGCTTATGTTTATTAAATGTTTTAGTGTTTAGTGTTTAGATGGTTACTGTTGCACCGAGGGACTGAGAGAAACGCAATTTCGGTCCTGTGTATGTCCTGTACATATTGCAGTTCTGACAATAAAGTTGACTTTGACTTGACTTTGACTCACTGAAACCTGCACTTCATCAGGTGCTTAAAACTCATATCACCGTTATTCAACACAAGTATATTGATATCGAATTATTGTCCAGCCCTACTGGACAACCAGATGTTGGCCCCAGATGTTCCTGTTACCGGACACCCAGATGTTCCTGTTACCGGACACCCAGATGTTGGCCCCAGATGTTCATGTTACTGGAACAGAAACCTCACAGGTCTTGGCATACGTTTCTGTTCACGTGTAACTTTATACAAAGGGGGGTGGCTAAGAAAGCTTACCTGCCTATCACACTGGAAGGTGTCCTTGAGCGTGAAGCCCTCCTGGACGGCAGTTCTGATATAACTATTATGTCGGCCAAGCTGTTCGAGGAGCTGAGGACCGCCGCTAACGGTGTTGACAGGAAAATACCCTTTGAGAAATGTGCTATTGAGCTACAGGGTCTCGCAGAGACAAGAACAACCCTATCAGCTATAGCTATGGTTCACATGCAGATTGGCAAAATGACACTACGCCACCCGGTGTTTGTGTCTAAACTTGACTCATTCCCATTTTTGGTTGGCCAAGATTTTATAAACCGCTTCGGCGCGATTGTAGATTATGGTCAACAGAAAATGTGGAGCACAGTGAGAAAACCCCTGCCAATAAAAGTGCCTCCTAGTTGTGATACAGACTGCCTAACCGCAGGTACCGCAGAGGACACAAGGGACTGCTCATCCGAGGACGAGAGCCCGGTAAGTGAACCTTCAACTACAGGTGAGACAGAAGAGACCCAAAAGTTGGACCAAACTCTGGCCCAACAAGAGAACCTCCTCTGTGAGCTGACACATTCAGCACTCCCTGACCACTGCCTACCACAGGTAGTGAAAGGTGTTGAGATCCAAGGATCCCACACCGAAGACGCTGTACTGTCCTCTGGGACAGGTAATTCGGCAATCAGCCAAGCTTTCGATGAAACCTTGGTTCAAGGGCATCTGAGTCCAGAAAATGACAGTCATCCAAACGCTGACAGTCACTTGGACATCATTGTTGCAGATTACGAGGACCCCTCATCAGACAAGAAGGGGGCAAACTCACATTACCTACCACAGGTAGAGAAAGGTGTGGAGATCCAAGGACCCCACACCGAGGTTGCTGTACTGTCCCCTGGGACAGGTAAATCGGCTATCAGCCAAGCTTTCGATGAAACCTTGGTTCAGGAACATTTGAGTCTAGAACTAATCAGAAATGACATAGTTTTTACAGACTCAAAGAGCCCCTCTTCAGTCAAGAAGTGGGAAGACACACACAACGACAGTGACCCGTCGCAGTCTGTACAATCAGACACACCTGCGACTGCGCCGACAGTTGTGACACACCTGAATTACACGGAAAGAGGTAAACGTAAGAAGATACGTTGGCCAAAACCTAAACGATTCCTGTGTACCGTCTTCTCTCAGCTGCGCGAACAGCTTAAACTAAACGGTGGCATCCTAACTTGTGCCCATGGACGGACGTCCTCACCTGTGTTCGTGGTCCCCCATGACCAAAGGGGGGTGATGTTAGGCCATGCCAAAGACAAAGATTTGAATGTACACCTCAGAAACACTTTTGCTTTCGCCCAGAAAAACCTGGAAAAATCCGCTGAAGGACGTAAGGCGTACTACGACCAGAAGGCCTCTCACAATGAACTCCAAGTGGGAGACAGAGTCTGGTACTATACGTTCGCCCCAGCAACCGGGAAAGGAGGGTCCGAGACCGGAACTCTCGCCCGCAAACTAATGCCCAGGTGGACTGGACCTCATCTGATAACAGACAAAGTGTCCTCAGTCGTCTACGAAATCAAAATCAGCAAAGGCCGCAAAGAGCCAATTGCTAAATGGGTACATCGAAATCAGATCAAACCTTACAAGGCGTTCAATGACTCCACAAAAGACAAAGATCTCACAAACTCACCGACTTCATGGGATAATAAGGTCGTCCAAACACAAGTTAGTAAATAAACTAATCAGGTTTAAACTACCATATTTCCCACCCTATAAGTCGCATTGTCCAATTTGAACTTAGAAACGCTAAGCCTAAAACCCACAACAAAAAACTAACCTTAACAACCGTTTAAATCCACGAGATTTAATTTGACCTCGGTCATAAAGTTGAGACCTGTTTTCTTGTGTGTTGCACTTTGGAATCTGACGACAAGAGTGTGTCGAAGCAGTGAAACGTTGTTTCCTTGTTGTTTAGTCATTACTGTTGTCATTAGTTGAGATATTGTTTGGTTCTGAACACTCCCAGCCAAAAAGGTTTTGTATTAACATTGGTTAATGAATGATATGGATTTAACTATGCCAACATGCAGTTCGTTTTGTTAAATCTCAATCGTCGAAGAGTCAATGTAGTTTAAAGCTACTCAAGGTACAATAAACTACACTGGTCTCACAATTTCTAAATTGAACCGATTCGATCGTTTCTATTCTAGATTATCTATTCATTTTGATGAGTCTCGCCATAGACTTCAAAATTTATTAGGAATACCAAATCCTACGTCGTTCGTCTAAAAGACAACAGACATTTAGATCAAACTATATTTCATTTTTATTTTAGTTTAACCTAAACTAAGTAATGAATGGAGGAATAGTTTGGAATTAGAGGCCTTCGTTACAGAAGCCCTCCAAAATTTTATAGGTACAAATCCCTATATCTAATTTTACAGAATTGATCCACCCCTTAATTGGTAATTGTAGCTGATCTAAACCATGATAGCTTACATACCAGGTGCATATAGGTAAGGCTTAATGTAAAATCCCAATCATAAGCCCACCTAAAC
This sequence comes from Garcialebias charrua, assembly GCA_038048925.1. NCBI lineage: Eukaryota > Metazoa > Chordata > Actinopteri > Cyprinodontiformes > Rivulidae > Garcialebias > Garcialebias charrua. The sequence continues at coordinate 11,044 of JBBPBX010069753.1, forward strand.
CACATAATTGCATGACACATAGAACCAGAGTGGCACTGACTGGAAACCAACCAGCCAACAACCTTCGATGTGGGGACCTGCAGCTCCAACGCTTGGTCTTCAACCTTCATCCAAGGGTCGCCTCCTCTGCGTCAATCGAGGGATCCCCTCTACATGCTGATTATGAAAACAATTGTTGCTGATCAATCAACAAAACTAACCGTTGTGGAATTACCGCTGTGGATTATAAGACTTTGTTTTCCAAGGGATCACAGACTTTGTTTTCCAAAGGATTAAAAGTTTTTCGCAATGGGATTACCTCCGAACAGTATGGAATTTCCAAAACGGTTAGTTTTGTTGATTGATAAGCAACAATTGTTTTCATAATCAGCATGTAGAGGGGATCCCGCAGTTCTGACAATAAAGTTGACTTTGACTTGACTTTGACTCACTGAAACCTGCACTTCATCAGGTGCTTAAAACTCATATCACCGTTATTCAACACAAGTATATTGATATCGAATTATTGTCCAGCCCTACTGGACACCCAGATGTTGGCCCCAGATGTTCCTGTTACCGGACACCCAGATGTTCCTGTTACTGGACACCCAGATGTTGGCCCCAGATGTTCATGTTACTGGACACCCAGATGTTCCTGTTACCAGACACCCAGATGTTCCTGTTACCGGACACCCAGATGTTCCCGTTACCGGACACCCAGATGTTCCTGTTACCAGACACCCAGATGTTCCTGTTACCAGACACCCAGATGTTCCTGTTACCGGACACCCAGATGTTCCTGTTACCGGACACCCAGATGTTCCTGTTACCGGACACCCAGATGTTCCTGTTACCGGACACCCAGATGTTCCTGTTACTGGACACCCAGATGTTGGCCCCAGATGTTCATGTTACTGGACACCCAGATGTTCCTGTTACCAGACACCCAGATGTTCATGTTACTGGACACCCAGATGTTCCTGTTACCAGACACCCAGCTGTTCCTGTTACCAGACACCCAGATGTTCCTGTTACCAGACACCCAGATGTTCCTGTTACCAGACACCCAGATGTTCCTGTTACCAGACACCCAGATGTTCCTGTTACCAGACACCCAGATGTTCCTGTTACCGGACACCCAGATGTTCCTGTTACCAGACACCCAGATGTTCCTGTTACCGGACACCCAGATGTTCCTGTTACCGGACACCCAGATGTTGGCCCCAGATGTTCATGTTACTGGACACCCAGATGTTCCTGTTACTGGACACCCAGCTGTTCCTGTTACTGGACACCCAGATGTTGGCCCCAGATGTTCCTGTTACTGGACACCCAGATGTTCCTGTTACCGGACACCCAGATGTTGGCCCCAGATGTTCCTGTTACTGGACACCCAGATGTTCCTGTTACCAGACACCCAGATGTTCCTGTTACCGGACACCCAGATGTTCCTGTTACCGGACACCCAGATGTTGGCCCCAGATGTTCATGTTACTGGACACCCAGATGTTCCTGTTACTGGACACCCAGATGTTCCTGTTACTGGACACCCAGATGTTGTCCCCAGATGTTCATGTTACTGGACACCCAGATGTTCCTGTTACCAGACACCCAGATGTTCCTGTTACCAGACACCCAGATGTTCCTGTTACCGGACACCCAGATGTTCCTGTTACCAGACACCCAGATGTTCCTGTTACCGGACACCCAGATGTTCCTGTTACCGGACACCCAGATGTTCCTGTTACCAGACACCCAGATGTTCCTGTTACCGGACACCCAGATGTTCCTGTTACCGACACCCAGATGTTCCTGTTACCAGACACCCAGATGTTCCTGTTACCAGACACCCAGATGTTCCTGTTACCGGACACCCAGATGTTCCTGTTACCAGACACCCAGATGTTCCTGTTACCGGACACCCAGATGTTCCTGTTACCGGACACCCAGATGTTGGCCCCAGATGTTCCTGTTACCGGACACCCAGATGTTCCTGTTACCGGACACCCAGATGTTGGCCCCAGATGTTCCTGTTACTGGACACCCAGATGTTCCTGTTACCGGACACCCAGATGTTCCTGTTACCGGACACCCAGATGTTGGCCCCAGATGTTCCTGTTACTGGACACCCAGATGTTCCTGTTACCGGACACCCAGATGTTGGCCCCAGATGTTCCTGTTACTGGACACCCAGATGTTCCTGTTACCGGACACCCAGATGTTCCTGTTACCGGACACCCAGATGTTCCTGTTACTGGACACCCAGATGTTCCTGTTACCGGACACCCAGCTGTTCCTGTTACCGGACACCCAGATGTTGTCCCCAGATGTGTGACACTGACCCTCTGCTGGCCCATGGCGAGGCGTCGCAGGGACACCTGCAGCACGTACTCCTGGTCAGCGGTCACATCCAGCCAGCTGCGGTCGTCTCTCAGGTTGGCCCCTGCAGCAGGGACGGTGCGCTCCGTCTGCTCCGGGCTCTGCTCCCAGCAGCCCTTCACGCTCAGACGCACCTCCAGAACTGGGAGGTGACTCAGGAAAGCCCAGGCCTGGCAGAGTAAGGACATGAAGAGAGATAGATGACGGTCAGAGGGCTGGCTCATATCACATCAATAAGAACATTACAACCAGTGAAGGGGCTAACAGTTTACACACGTTGTCCTGGACACGCTGGGAGCAGAAACAAACACAAAGATTGTACAGCCTTCATCATGAGGAGTTTTAAAACGCCTTCAAATGTTCACGTCATCTTAACTTCCTCACATGGATTTTGAACAATGTTCAAAAAGTGTGGAAAACACATTTAGTATGTAAACTGTCCGAGGAGTTTTGAAACATTTTCATTTCAGTTTGTGTTATTCCAGTATTCTACAGCCAATTCTTCTATTAGTTTGTAAACTGCACCAGCTCCTTTATTAATGTCTACAGGATGGGCATGTGAATGTTCTTGTACGTGTGCAGAACATGTGCATCAAAGTGTTGGTGGAAAATTGTCTGTAACTGCTGAGCCTTTCAAAAAACAGAATCTTCCATTTTATAAAGCAGAGAAAAACAAATGACCGGTAGTGATTCTTTTACCTAATGATTTCTTCAGATACACAGAAACACATCAGCTCACCACATCCCCCAGCAGACATTTTACTTCATGTCTTCTGGGTTCTTCAAATGTGTTTCTTATAAGAACAACAAGAATAGATATGCAACAATTTTTTATTGATATCTTTATTAATACTTTGTAGTTTTTCATACAAAACATTGGTGTTTACATATACCAGGCCTAACGTCATATAAACATATTGTACACTTCATTAGCTTCAAAATGCATGTGTTCAAGAAAAGAAAAAAAAGATCACATGCAAAACACCTCCAAAAATAATAAAAAAGTAAATAATTAAATAAATAAATAACCGGTGGGGAGGGGGGTTTCCTACATTGATGCAAAAAACACCACAAACAGTTGCCATTTAATGTAAAATTTGTTAAGTTTCCACTTTTCATATGTCTAATTTTCTCCACTTTTAAAATGGACATGACCTCATTCCTCCACTCTGTGCTGGATGGAGCTACAGCAGATTTCAGTTACAAAGGAGGTGGCGCCTAGCGGTCACAGAGGTAAAAGCTATTACTTCCAACTCTCTTATGGTGTGGTTACACCGAACAGCTTTTCAACCTCCAAAAAGCTCGACACGCACGCGACCTGACGCCAGACGCCAAGACGTGGCTGGCCTAGCGGTCACAGAGGTAAAAGCTATTACTTCCAACTCTCTTATGGTGTGGTTACACCGAACAGCTTTTCAACCTCCAAAAAGCTCGACACGCTCGCGACCTGACGCCAGACGCCAAGACGTGGCTGGAAGCGCGTCCACCATTGACTTTACATGTAAACTGGACGCTCCTGCTGCTCAAACGCTGCTTGGTGTGACTACACCATTACAGAGACATGGCTATATTCCTTCGGTAAACCAAAAACACCATGTGTGCTGAAGTGTCAATGGTTCTCAAGAGTACGGCAGAGATGGTGTAAAAATAGATTTGCCAAAAATTTGTCAGGGCAGAACAGGATAAAAACATACCGTATGTGAAAGATTGCAAGGCGAGCTTCCACAACGGTTGTTGTTGATTTTCATTTCTTTAATGGAAAACAATGGCACTCTAAAGCAAGTTGAAATAAAATGACTCTTTGGTTTGTTTAAACAATCATTCTTGCAGCCCTGCAGGAGAAAGGAAACTAAAGTGTGTCAAGAAGTTCAGTTTTAAATGAAAACAACATGAACATCTAACCTGTGAGAACAAACTCATTTCTTCCTCTTTGTCTTTTTGTCCATGTCTCTGTCTCCAGACCATACAACATAGCTGGTCTCACCACTGTCTTGTAAACTTTTCCTTTGACCTTTGCTGACACCTTTTTGTCACAAATCACTCCTGAAACTTTTCTCCATCCACTCCATCCTGCCTGGACTCTCTTCTTCACCTCTTTACCACATTCCCCATTTTCCTGGACAGTGGACCCCAAGTACTTGAAGTCCTGCACCTTTGTGACCTCTGCTCCTTGTAGCCTCACTGTTCCACCTCCTCCCTCTCCTTCACACACATGTACTCTATGTACATGTGTAAACCACCCGTTTCGATCTGATCACAAATTAGGTCGGATCACGACCAATACACAAAAAATAACCCGAACGGGGCGTTTACATGACGCACTTTTGTTCCGATCGGCCGTTTGATCCGATTACCGTATTTTCCTGACTATAGGTTGCACCTTTTTGCCTAATTTGCATGCCCTGCAACTTATAGAGAGGTGAGACTTGTTTATGGATTTTTTCCTATATTTTTAGACCAATTTTTGGCTCAGATATGACCGTTTTTCCATTTTGGCAAAAATGGTGCAGTACCACTTTCGGCCGCTAGGGGTGCAGTACCACCTTTGTCCGCTAGGGTACACCAACAGTTCCCACCTCATGTGTCCGACGAGAGCCTCCTCTGGACGGACTCAGTCTGTCGCAGCCCGGCCTCCTGCTCTGGAGGTATGAACTAGCTACTTCGCTGTTAGCTCAGTGTTTGTTAGCAAAATAGGTCAAGACCACAGGACAGATTTTGATCAAACTTACAGAACGTAATCACTAGATGGATATTTACAACTGATTAGCTTTATGAGATGTTTGAGATAAAATTCGATGTTATATAGATGTAAATGTGTCGCGGTTAGCTTTGTTGATTTTTCCTTGTACGTTTGAGCAAATAGCTCATAAATCACACAGCAGATTTTTTTCAAACTTACAGAAAGTAATCACTAGATGTACATTTACAAACTGTTAGCTGTTGGAGTTATTTGAGATAAAATTTGATGTTTTATAGACGTAAATGTGTCACGGTTATTTTCGTTGTTTTTCCTTGCACTTTTTCAAATTCAAGATCTTTTTTATTGAATTTTTCATTTTTTTCACCTTCAGACAACAACAACAACAACAACAACAACAACAACAACAACAACAACAACAACAACAACAACAACAACAACAACAACAACAACAACAACAACAAAACAACAACAACAACAAAAACACAACAATCAATCTAAGTTACAACATGTAGAAAATAATCCCTACCCAATCACTGCCAAAAGAAAAGGGAAAAAAATAAATAAAAGGTAAAATAGCCAAGAGACTGCATTAACCTGAATGAGTTGTGTTGTCAAAGAGACTGGAACAGATTCAGGAAAGGTCCCCAGACATTCTCAAATTTACCCTCTTTCTGTTGGAGTGTGAATCTGATTTTCTCCAGCTTTAAACAGGACATGATGTCAGCCAACCACTGAGCGTGAGTGGGTGGAAACGGTTCTTTCCACCTAAGCAAAATAGCTCGTCTGGCCAGGAGAGAGGTGAACGATATTACATGTTGTTGGTTTTTATTTAGGTTTGTCATGCCCTCTACAAGACCAAACAGAGCAATCAGTGGGTCAGGGTTCAGGCGTGTATCTAGTACATGTGATAAAGTCTGAAAGATTTCCCGCCAATATTTGTTCAGAGATGGGCAAAACCAAAACATATGGGAGAGAGAGGCTTCAGCATGTTTGCATCTCACACAGTATGGGCTGACATCAGGATACATAGAGGACAATTTCAGTTTAGAGATGTGAGCTCTGTGCACCACTTTAAATTGTATTAGACAATGTCTAGCACAGAGAGAACTGGAGCTCACCAGTTTGAGTATGGAGGTCCAAGAGTCCTCTGAAATAGAGGAGCCGAGATCCTCTTCCCAAGCAGCTTTGATTTTATCTGAGGAAGCACGCTTCAAATCCAATAGTTTACTGTAAATGAATGAAATGGACTGTTTTTTATTTGGGTCTAGAGAAAGAATAGTGTCAACAATACTGCTATCAGTTGAAATGGAGAGGCTGGACAAATGAAGAGTAATAAAGTGCCGTATTTGGAGATACCTAAAAAAATTGGACTGGGGAAGACTAAATTTTTCACATAGTTGTTGAAATGAAGCTAAAGTGTTATTGAGAAACAAGTCATTGAAGCGTACTATACCCCTTCTTTGCCATTCTTTAAAAACAGAGTCCTGAGATGAGGGTTTGAAAAGTTGGTTAGACATGATAGGGCTATAGAGAGAGAAACTAGAGAAATTGAAACATTTACGAAATTGTGCCCAGATTTTTAGTGAGTGTTTTATAACTGGATTTATAACAGTTGTAAGTGGTGGAAGCGGGAGTGAGGATCCCAAGAAAGCCACGGAGGACCATTTCCCAGAACACTGTGACTCCATCTCTACCCAGTCAGGGCTGTCAGGCCTGTTGTAATAGAATGACCAGAATGCTAGACAGTGTAAGTTTGCTGCCCAATAATAAAAGCGGAAATTTGGAAGGGCAAGACCGCCTGCGGCCTTAGTTTTTTGGAGATGTGTCTTATTTAAGCGTGGACGTTTTCCTTGCCACAGATATGATGAAATGATGGAATCTAACTGAACAAAGAATGAACCAGGGATAAAAACAGGAATATTTTGAAAAAGATATAAAAACTTAGGTAAAGTGACCATCTTGACTGAGTTAATACGGCCTGTGAGGGAAATGGAAAGCGGTGACCATCGGGATAATGCCTGCTTTGTCTGATTCAACAGAGAGACAAAGTTTTCTTGATATAAATCTTTATACCTCCTCGTAACTGTAACACCCAGGTAAGAGAATTTTGTCTTCTCAATTTTAAGAGGCCATTTACCAAAGTCAAGAGTCTGCGCCAGGGTATTGACAGGGAAAATTACACTTTTACTCAGGTTTAATTTGTAACCAGAATTTATTCCAAATTCCTCAAGTAATGATAAAACGGAGGGCAGCGTGTCAGTCGGATGAGAAATGAAAAGTAAAAGGTCATCAGCATAAAGGGAGACCTTGTGCTCCATATCGCCTCTCCAGATTCCTGAAATTGTGTCACAGGACCGCAAAGCAGTGGCAAGAGGTTCAATTGCCAGGTCAAAGAGCAAAGGGCTCAGTGGGCATCCCTGGCGAGTTCCTCGATGTAGACTGAAGGGTTTTGATATCTGAGAGTTGGTACGAATGGTTGCGGTGGGATGTGAATAAATTAATTGCACCCATGTAATGAAATTGGGGCCAAAACCAAATTTGTCAAGAACATTAAACAAGTAGTCCCATTCAACCCGATCAAATGCTTTCTCTGCATCAAGGGAAATAACACACTCAGGAACAGTATCCGAAGGAGAATAAATAATGTCCAAAAGGCGTCTGATATTAAAA